>VDFB02026881.1:0-25339 GCA_007258455.2 Sequoia sempervirens | reverse complement strand
AAGTGAGTGTCATTGAGGGGAGCCAGTGGGGTCAAGCATCTAACCATTCACTAAAGATAAGCGTAGATGGACTTGTCCAAGTGGGAATCTAGCAAATATTGTCTTACACATCCATAGGATTGTACTTATTCTTGGATTACAAAATGCATTGCTTGAATCAAAAACGTCTCAAAAACAAACACTTAACATCATCCAAATTTCAAACCCTTTTAGAGACAAATGCCATTTGACTCAATTCATATGTTATTGCTTTCTCTTGGGATTCACCTCCTTAGAGGTTTCTAAACATTGGATTATATCTTGATTTGTCTCCTTAAGTAAACAATAGGGAAACCCTTGCCTTGAGTTCATCGAATTTCCACATAACATATCTTGTGGGGTTTGAAGAAATTAAGACATTGGACATCTTAGTTTGAAAACTTAATCAAAGAAAGTGTTTTTGGTAAAATAAAGCCGTTAAGCAAAGCTAAGAAAAATGAACTTTCATGTGTGTTGAAGCCTCACTTTCTAAAAAAAAAGTTCAAAGTCCAAAGCAAACATCATTGGCTCAAAATCCAAAAATGTGTGTTCAAATTGAACCATTATTTGGTCACAAAGGTCTATAGGAAGCATTTGCATGTTCTTCAATACGTAGGTCTAGGCAAACAAAGTGTCTTTTTTAGGCTCACCTTAGGATCAAAACGAAAATCAAAATCTTTTCATCCATCCTTCATCCATCAAAACAAGAATCATCTCATCATCACCTTTTGGAAAATCTTGGAATCATCCTTAATGCTAGGCTTTTTGGCATAATCAAAATCATCAAAATCCTTGAGACTAAATCTTTGAAAACATTATAAAAATCACCTTTGGCTAGGTATGTGTAGATGCATCCTTTTGCATAGGCTTAGTCAAAGTCATCAAAATCATCTTGTTTAGCTTAGTATATGTAGATGAATCCTTCTTCATATGCTTAGTGAAACTATCATCTTGTTTGAATAGGTGTGGATAGATGCATCCTTCTCCCCACACATATTAAAATTATCATCCTTTGATCAAATCTATCCCTTAGATCATCATCCAACATCTTAAGGTCTTTTTGTTCAAAATCAAAACAATCAAAATCAAAATCAAGGACAAAATCTCAAAATCCAAAATCAAATCAAAATCAAAATCCATCTGAAAGTCCTGAAAGACTAGTATCTCCTTGAAAATCTACCAAAATATCATAACATCCACATCATTCATCTTTTGCATCATCACCATATCATCTCTTGATCCTTAAGACATCCTAAAAAAAAAATCTACTTTGGACATAAAACAAAGATCAAAGAATCAAGAGATTCATCTCTTCTATTCTTAAAAATTGATCCTTTTTTTATGGTTCAAACTAGATCTCAATACAAGAAGAGCATGGAAGCCAACAAAGAAACACCCGCTTGAAGTGATCTTAGCCAAACAAATGTTGAAATAAATCCACCGAGTCAAGCAATCCTTTGACCATCTCATCATCCCAAAATCTGCAAGAGGAAAACCAAGGAGAGGATCTTACCCTTGGAAAGTCTCATAAAGAAATAACTGAAATGCTCCAAAATCCAGACAACCATAGAATCATCAACATAATGATGAGGCTTAACCTTTCATTATACATGCTTGAACTAGCAAAAAAAGGGGCCAAACTACCTTCAAATTTTGACGTGAGCACCATAGTGGAGACATCATTTCCTCCAATCTCATCCACCATTCCCATCTCATCTACACCCCCATCCCAAAACATCACGCAAAACATTCCGCAAATCACGACATCGTTTGCTCCAACCCAACCCAATGTTAACAAGGGAAATGCATTTCTCAATGCTTTTCAAGCACACCCCCTTGTTAATAATCAAAACTTGGATGAAAATACTACCTTGGAATAAAAAATATCCAAAAACCCATTACATAAGAATATTCCTCTCACTTTCCATCATGATCCATCATCATCATTTTTTCGTGCAACACCTCAAACTCCTCTCCTCACAAATTTGCAAGGGGAGGGAGATATGTTTGGACCAGGGGGCATCTTCGACACCACAACATTTTCACAAGAAATTGCATCCCTCACATTTCCACCCCTTCCACCATTGCCATCACCATCCACATCACTCCTTGGTTTAGGGCTTCCCCCTCTACCAAGTGTCAATCAAAGCATTATGCCAAATGCTAAAAAATTTCATTGATATTGCAACAATAGATGACAAATGCAAAAACAATTACAACATCATCAAACACCCCCTTAACATCACAAATCATGGTCTCTCAAGGACCAACCACATCAAAAACACCATCCATCACGCAAAAACCATTCCAAATCCACCACCACCCCCACCACCACCAAATTCCATCACATCAAGCCAATACAATGCAACATTGCAAGCTACTTTCCAAAGAGGATTCCAACAAGTGCAAAAACAAAAATCCGAACAACTAGTTGCTTAGCAAGTTGCTCAAACTGCCCAAGCAGCACAAGCCACATTACAAGAACAACAAGCACAAGCATTATTGCAACAACAACAACAAGAAGAAGATGCCCAAGCCGCTCAAGCCACGCAAGCATTGCAAGCATTACAAGCACAAAAGGCTGCTCAAGTGCAAACCCTATTACAACAACAAGTGGCACAAGCACAAGATAAAGCTTAGTCAAACACCCAGTATCAGGCACAACAGGCCCAATATCAAGCACAACTTCTTGCACAAAGACAAGCAGCGCAATTGCAAGTGTATCATCAATCAATTAAGCAATATCAAGAGCAGCAAGAAGCAACCGAATTAGCAGCCCAACAACAAGCGTTGTTGGAACAACAACAAGCACAACAACAAGTGCAGCAGCAAGCACAAATCTTAGCACAACAACAACAAGATCAACAACAAGCATTGTTCATACAAAAGTAGGTGGAAGCCTACCTCACTCAGTAGAACATACAGATACCATCGAATAACATACCGACCAACCCACCCATCCAACCCATGATTGAAACACCCCAAAACACTTTCATCCCACCCCGTGTTCCGCAAAATGATGTGATGACAAAAATCAGGTTGCTCTCATAATAAGTGCTTGATCTTCAATTAGGGCAAACAATGAAGACACCAAGTAACTTGTGTCCCTATCCATTTGATAGGAGCCTAGTAATGAAACCATTCCCTAAGGGATTTGAGATCCCCAAATTTGACAAATATCAAGGGATGGGAAACCCTGAAGATCACATCAGGGAATTCCAGGTTCATTGAATGGAAGTCGCATATGAAGATACTTATCTGATGTGGCTATTCCCTAGGAGTTTGGCAGGCCACACTATGGAATGGTTCTCTTGTTTACCCTTAGGAATTAGAACATTCCAAGAAATTATGGATGCATTCATTAAAAATTATGCATGCAACATTGCAATGGATGTTAGTCTAGAAGAACTTTCAGCTTTGAAACAAGGAAAGGGTGAATCATTCACTTCATTCCTACAATGATGGTGATCCAAGGCCAATCGGAGCAACTGGACCATGCCAGAAGAACAACAAGTTTGCACCATCATAGCTAACCTTGAAGGCCACTTGGCATTCCATCTCAAGGGTCAGGGCATCACCACATATGATCAATTGATTCCCAAGGTGCTCAGCGTCGAAAGAGCCCCCATGACTCAACCCATGGAATCAACATCATACCCTGAACATAAAAACAACCACCCACCATCCAATTACAATGATAAACCTTGCACATGGGAAAGGAACAAAAACATTACTAATGATGGTGTTGTCGATGCCAAGGTGGTCATTAGTGCCCCTCGCCAAAATACACCCACATCGCAAATCCAAAACCAACACCACAACAATCATCACATGACACACCAACCAAATAACAACCCAACAATCAATAATCTCAATGACCAAAGAGGACCACCCCAATGCAAGAGTTATCCCAAGTGAAAGTACACCACTTTGGGGGAACCACTTGAGGACATAATGAAAAAGTTGATAGATGAAAAACTCATCAAGCCTCCTACATTTGAGAATTACCAAGAACCAGATGTAAAACCTCCTTGGTACAATGAGAATCAACTTTGTGAGTTCCATAAAATCAAAGGCCATACCACAAACAACTACATGATATTAAAGAACATAATTTAGGATCTCATCAATAAAATAATCATAAATGTGGAATAACCTATAGGAAATCAAGATCTTAAGATATATACGAATCCGATGCCGAATCATGGTAATAAAGGGAACAAAAATGATAAAGGGAAAGGAACCCACTCAAACGTAAGTCATGTGTATGAAATAGTTGTCACCTCCCTAGATGAAAACTGCATAGTCATCACCATCAAAGGTGCCCATGCCGATTGTGGAGTCACCATAAGAGGCAACAAAGTCACCATTGCAGGGTCATCCCAGCCAAACAGAGTCCCTGCATCTAGATCTATTCCTAATGGCTATAATGTCCTAGATCAACTCAAGAGAATGCCAGCACAAATCTCCATCATGGAGTTGCTAAAAATATCATCTGGCCATAGGAAAATTTTTGAAGAAGTGTTGGCCTCATCCACTATCCCCGTAGACCTTGGTGCGGAGAAATTCCAAGCTATGGTCAGAAATATCATTGCGCCTAATCTTCTTACATTCTCTGACCAAGATTTCCCCACCCAACCATCTCACAACCATGCAGTTCACTTGGAATCCATAGTGCATAAGAGAAAAATCAAAAGGGTCTTGGTAGATGGAGGTGCGGGGTTGAATATTTGTTCTCTTAGCCTCATCAAGCAGTTGAAAATATCAGAAGATTCCATCGACAAAGGAAAGGGCATCACGATAAGAGCATATGAAAATCAAGAAAGAGTGTCTCAAGGCACGATCAAACTCCCTATTCAAGTAGGGATGACTCTCATGGAAACCACTTGTTAGGTCTTGGACCTTGACTTTCCATATAATATCCTCCTAGGATGCCCATGGATCCATGCGATGAAAGTAGTAGCATCAACCTTCCACCAATGTGTGAAATTTACACATAACAGACAAGAAGTGACTATCCATGGAGATCCTGAACCTTTCTCGTATTGCAAAAATCTTGAAGAAAAGTATTAAAAAATCCCCCAAGTACCAAAAAATGATGAGGGTCCATCCACACCATACATCGACCCTGCCACTCTCGCGTCCACTTTTGTGACAGAGACACCCACCATTCCCACCATTCCCACCATCTTCGACATTAAGCTCATCATCTAGGATAATGGTTGTGGAAGCTACAAGCTCCCTAACAATTCTTTTATGGTAGGAGAGTTACCACAATATCCTAGATCACGGGGACGTCCACAAGAAAATCAAGCTTCCACATCACAAATATCTCTAGAAGACTATCCTGAATTCACAAGATGGGGAGACCTTGGCCAAGAGGTTATTGAGGTAGATCCATCAAATATGCTATATCAAGATGAAAGACTAGCACTAGAATTACCAATGGATGATTGAAGCAAGGGTCTGCAAATGATGCTCATAATGGGCTACGATAGAAATCAAATACTAGGACAAAATGACAATGGGCTCATAATACCTATCATGCCAGAGATGTGACCAATAACAAACCTTGGCCTTGGATGTACCCCTCCGAGTATAACCATATGTGGTCGAAGTCCTCTGGTTAGAACAGTTAATATTCCTCCTCAGCCAACTGCAGCAGAAGTATGCTTACCAATATCCACAGGTAGAGAAATACATAATTTTATAACCGACATCTATAATAGTAGCGATGACGAGGATACCATGACCAATCTACCTAGGCTATTTGAGGATACCACCCTGTTCATGATTAGTACCCTATCCTTCAAACTAGACCAACAAAATCATGAGATCCTCCTAGTATATCCCCAACTCATCGACTACAACCAACGAGGACCACCAGTTCTCGATACATTCGAAAATGATGAGGTGCTCTCAGAATTCATGGGATTGTGGGATAACATTCTAGATGGGGATCATAAAGCAGGATTTATAATAGAGTTGGACACACATGCCTATTATGGGGAAATGATTGAATCCTTTAGTTGCAAAAGTGAGAAATTAAGAGTAATATCCAAGCCCTTGAGTGAAAACCACACTATGGCACTCTCTGACAAGAAAAAAGTAAAAATAAAGGATGCATCCAATGGTGAAAACCTCTCCGAGGAACCTGAGGATGGGGGATTCAATCTTCCTCTAAGAGCTATTCATCAAGAAAAGTCAGTAGTCTTGGCAAAAAAATGCAATCCAGTCAACCTAGGAAAAAAGGCAACCCCACATATCACATTCTATGTAGAATCACTACTATCAGAAGAGCAAGAGCTCCTAGCGACGTTCCTAAGGGAAAGACAAATAAAATTCGCATGGAGTTATGCTAACATGCTAGGGCTTGATCCAAAGACTGTGGTTCATAGCAATGTATCCAAAAGTAAAGCCTGTAAAAAAAAAGCTTCAAAAAATGCATCCTCAGATCGCTCTATTGGTCAAAATGGAGCTAAAAAAGTTGTTAGATGCAGGATTCATCTGACCAATTGACTATCCAGAATGGGTGTCAAACTTGGTACCTATTTCAAAACCCGATGGGACATCAGAATCTGCACAAACTTCAGAGATTTGAACAAGGCATGTCCAAAGGATGATTTCCTGCTTCCCAACATTGATATGATAGCGGACATGACAGTAGGACATGAGATGTTGTCACTAATGGATGGATTCTCGAGATACAATCAGATCATGATAGCTAAAGAGGAAGAACATAAGCCAACTTTCACTTGTCCATGGGAGATTTATTGCTGGAACATGATGCCATTTGGCCTAAAGAATGTAGGAGCAACATATCAAAGGGCCATGACATTGATATTCCATGACATGATCCATAAGATGGTCGAAGACTATGTCGACGACATCCTAGCTAAATCTAGAAAAAGAAAAGATCACACAACAACCCTAAGTGCTATCTTTGATAGACTGGAGTAATATAAAGTTAGACTAAATCCCAAGAAGTGAGTCTTTGGCGTACAATCGGGAAAATTGCTAGGATACATAGTATCAATGAGAGGTATAGAGGTGGATCCAACAAAGGTGAAAGCAATCCTCGAGATGGAGGAACCAAAAACATTAAAGAAACTGAGAGGTCTCCAAGGCAGGCTCCAATCCATTTGAAGATTCATAGCACAATTGGCAGACAAAAAAAACCATAATTCTCACCTACTCCACAAGGGAGTAGCATACAAATGGGATTCCAAGTGTGAAGAGGCATTTAACAAAATCAAAGAATATCTACTAACACCACCAGTCTTAATGCCACCAATCCTAGGAAAACCATTGATTCTTTATGTATCAACAATAGCAACAGCCCTTGGAGCTCTCTTAGCTCATCATGACGAAAATGGAATGGAAAGGGCTATCTACTATATCAGCAGAACAATGGTTGGACATGAGATAAACTATTCATTCATCGAGAAAGCATGCCTCGCAATAGTGTTTGCATCACAAAAATTTTGACACTACATGTTAGCACACAAGATAAAGCTCATCGCCAAAATTGACCCCCTCAAATATTTCCTATCGAAGGAAATGCTCATGGGAAGAATGGAAAAATGGGTGATGATATTGTTAGAGTACAACATTGAATATGTTGAGTGGAAAGCAATCAAGGGTCAAGTTATTGCAGATCAACTAGCAGAGGCACCAATCTATTCAGAGAACCCTCTTGTCTCAGAGTTTCCAGATGAATCCATTTTTAATCTCAACGTAGCTAACCACTGGAAACTATACTTCGATGGCTCATACACACAACATGGATCAGAAGCTGGTGTTTTCTTTATCACACCACAAGGGGATTGCATACTAAGGTCATACAAAATGGCATTTCCCTGCACCAATAATATTGTGGAATACGAGGCTTTGACCATAGGTCTCAGAATAGCAGTACAGTGGAACATCATGGCTCTCAAAGTATACTGGGATTCTCAATTGATCATAAATCAAGTGAATGATGTATACCAAACCAAGGACGACAAGCTCACTCCATACAAGAAATTGGTGGAGACTCTAAAAGAATCCTTCAATGAAATAACATTTGAGCATATTCCTAGAGCCAACAAAAGAGCAACAGACACCATGGCAACAATTGGGTCACTATTAGACATCCCTCACAATGTTCCAAAATATGAATTCTTGATTGAGCAGCTTCTCATTCCTGCATTCAAGGTACCAGGATCATAATTCGTGTACAAAATTGTTGGTCCAAGCGATCCTTGGTATCATGACATTTACACATACCTTCGAATAGGAGTCATACCCGCCAACCTACCTTCAAACCTAAAACGAACCTTTGTTAAAAAGGCATCCAGATTTTTCATCCTAGGTGATACCCTATATCATAGGAGCATAGAAGGAACCCTACTATGCTGCTTAAATGTTGAGGAGGCATTAACCGCTCTAACCGAAGTACATAATGGTATCTATGGTTCACACTTGAGTGGAATGACCATAGCTAAGAAACTGCTGAGGATGGGGTATTATTGGCCCACAATGGAAAGAGAAGCACATGATAATGTCAAAAAGTGTCTACAATATCAGTAGCATGGGGACCTCATCCATACTTCAGCTCAAGAGCTTCATCCTATCATCACACCATGGCCCTTTTCATAGTGGGGACTCGATCTCATTGGGAAAATCACACCCACCTCATCTAATGGCCACAAATTCATCATAACCGCAATTGAGTACTTTACTAAGTGGGTGGAAGCCATACCCATGATGTACATAATTGGGAAGCAGATCTCAAAGTTTATCATGAACTACCTCATTTTTTGGTATGGTGTCCCACAAGCCATTATCTCATATAATGGGACACCATTCAAAAATCAAGATGTTTGTGACTTGTGCGAGAAATTCAAAATCCAACATCACTTCTCCACCCCATACTATCCCCAAGGCAATGGCCAAGTGGAAGCTACAAACAAAACCATTCTAAAAATCCTCAAGAAAATAGTCAATGATGCAGGTCGTGACTGGCATTTGCAGCTTAATCCCACCCTCTGGGCCTATCGAACTAGCATCCGCACACCCACCGAAGCCACCCCCTTCTCCCTAGTCTACGGATCAGAAGCAGTACTCCCCATTGAGATCGAGCTCCCATCCCTCAGGATATCACTGCAAAACCTCATCACAGATGAAGAGTATCAGGTATCAAGACTAAATGAGCTAGAGCTACTAGATGAGAGACGTATAGATGCTTTGAATCATTTGCAAGTCTATTAGAATAGACTCACATAGGGCTACAATAAGAAAATTAGAAGCAGGACTTTCCAAGTTGGAAAACTGGTGTTAAAAGAGAATCAGAAGAATGTCCCAAACCCAAGCAGCAAAGGAAATTTTAAACCCAATTGGTTGGGACCATTCACCATCACAACAAGTTACAAATCAGGGGCATATCAGTTATCAACACCCAAAGGAGAACCTCTGTAGGAACCTATGAATAGCGCTCATCTCAAAAAAATTTATGCCTAAATCTTTCAAGGTATAGAACTAAAAAATTCAAAAAAAAATCAAAAAATGTCCTGAAGAAATGGTTGCTTCGATGAAAACCTGGCAAACAGGCATCTTGGTGACAGCAAAAAAATCAAAAAAGCAAAAAATCCAAAAAAAATAGAAAAAGGATTGAAAATAGTAAAGAAAAAAATCATCCTCTAGTGAAAACCACTTTAGTGGCACTTTGTGCATGTACCTTGGTGAAAACCTGGCAAACAAGCGCTTTGCATAAATAAGCACTTTCCATCCACCAGGATCTGTATGGCTTGTTCTATATCATCCATCATATCCAGATCTCCATCCATCACTCATCCACTCGCATCCGCACCATAGCTTGGTCCTATTTTCGTATCATGATCCCTCCTAGTACTACTCGGCCCATCCTCAAGGTCAGTTTGTCCTGCCTTTATCAGAGTAGTCTATTGCATAATGTTGGGGGCATGTTCTCATTGGATCCAATTCGTGTATGATCTTAAAAGTCCTCAAATCAGAAAATCCAAAAACATCAAAAAATCACAAAATCCAGAAACATCAAAACATCAAAAATCCAAAAACATCAAAACATTAGAAAATCCAAAAACATCAAAAAGACACAAAATCCAAAAAC
Organism: Sequoia sempervirens; assembly: GCA_007258455.2. NCBI lineage: Eukaryota > Viridiplantae > Streptophyta > Pinopsida > Cupressales > Cupressaceae > Sequoia > Sequoia sempervirens. The sequence continues at coordinate 15,192 of VDFB02026881.1, read as the reverse complement.
ATCAAAACATATCAAAATCCAAAAACAAGTCAAAAAGTCGGTCAAAAAGTCAAAAACAGAGTTGTCTTGTCGAACTACGTCATCTCTAAGCTTGAACGTAGGTAAGGTTGATCTTCGATCATCCCCCAAGACACTTAGGTCAGTCCTTTAGGAGTCTATCATAATAAACTGATAGTTCATCATGTATATCTTCATCTGTAAATCAGTCAAGTCATTAGTCGAACCACGTGGTCTCTACGTATATAACGTAGGCAAGGCTAATCTATTGATCAACCCCCGAGGCCCCTAGGATAGGTCTTTAGGTTAGTCTCTTGGTCAAAATTTTAGAAAATCCAAAAACATTGAAAAATCAAAAATCAAAACATTTGAAAATATCAAAAAATACCAAAAAATAGCCTAAAAAACATTGCAAAACTCCAAAAACATCTAAATATTTGAAAAAATTCATCTACCTCATCTCGCTTGCACCCGCAATAACATCACTCATAATAAACAATTGTCATCCTCAACCTTTGGTGAAACAATCAAAAACAAGTCCAGTAGGTTGAAAGAGAAAAATCAAAAACATCAAGTCTTAGGTCTAAGTCAGTGCATAGCCAAGTTGATCATCTCTTCGTATCCATAACTCATCACCCATTTGGTCCCATATCAATCATCTGATAACATCATGTCCTAGGATGAATCCTTCCTACAATGGGCATTGGTTATCAGAAAGAACGCTTTGGGTAAACGAAATGGCGTGCCGCCATCCACTAACATTTCCTAGGATGAATCCTTCCTACAATGGGCATTATCTTTTGGAAATAAGTTTCAGTTCTTATCCTTGGAAAACATATCCTTCTTTGGTTAGCGGTATTGAAGAACATCAACCTGTTTGTTTGCTTTGTCTTTATCTTTTGACTTATCTTATTGCACTCACTCCAAGGACTTCTTGATGATATCCAAACAAGAAGATTTAGAGAAATAGGAATGGGGCAACAATCATTATATTTTTTATCTGCTATGCTTGTTGGACATTCTTGTAAAATAACCTCAGTGAATACTTGCTTTGTTAGGTATGTATGGAGGAGGTCTTGGGAAACTTGTTGACTATTTCATGGATAGGTTTACCTTTCCATGTTTTGGTCCAAGGTATTTGAAACTTTTGAAGTGCATCCTAGCAAGGTTTCCAAGTGTTAGGTGTGAGCAAGGATACTCCTATTTTCTTGTTAAGTCAAAGTTCATCTCACTAGGTACAATGCCATCCTAGTTTTCTATACCTTGATGCATTGTACCACGTGTGCTATCAAACATAAGAAAATGTGGCCCTTTGAAAATCCCAATTCCTCGGAAAGTAATCATCATCATCATCATTTGCATCATCTTGTGTTTTGTTGAAATAACTTCTTCTTTTCTTGCTAACCACACTAATAAGGTACTATGATAGTTGATCATCACCATCATCATCGTCGATCCTGCATCCACAAATCATTAGCATATTGCATACACATATCATATAGGAAATATATACATCGCATTTCCATCATCATATAAACATATCATCATAAGAATTTTTTTAAAATAGATGCATCCATTTCATTGCATTTCATCACATTACATCTAAATCATCACATAACATTTACAAAAGCATGTCTTAATCATTTCTTGCATAATCATACATAATAGGCATAAAAAAAAAATTTACATACTTGCATAGCATCATGACATCATCCCATCACATTACATTCATTGTGCATCCTCATATCACTTTGCATCACATACATTACATCATCATTTAATATGTTTAGGATAATAACATTTGTTATTCTAAGCATCTCATAAAAACATCTCATTATGCATTAACATCATTTCATTTACAATCATATCACGACCATCACATTCATACTACATTATCCATAATCATCTCATAAATAACATCATAAATCATTTATTACATAAATCATCCCACATAAGCATAAATGGAATAGTCCATCACATACAAAGCATACATCCATTCATAAACATGTTATAAGCATAATTCACAATCATTTCACATATACACCTTACATATTAAAATCCATATCACATATCACATTTGCATAAAATAGATCATCATATAGATAACATCATTGCACATCATATCATAGGTTAACATAATATAGATCTGTTAGTCATAATCATTGCATAAACATCATTAGAAATAAATGCATCCATAACATATAGAAGTAGAATCATACATGCATAAATAAGTACACATTGTATCACATCAAAATTGACTCATATATATATCATCAACTGTCATAGTACAAAGAATAAAGCAGATCACTGTACATATGTGTCAATCAATACAAAAGGCCTATCAGGGCTATAAAAAATGAGCCCATAAGGCACAAAAAGAATCATAACAACTTGATCAGGCTCAATCCCTATGAATGTTGCCCTCGCCTCTGTCACCATGACCCTCTGCTGGTCTATGGCTAGCCCACTCTGAATACTCTGGTACCCACTCTGCTCTGGGAACGGCCTCATGGTAAAAATGTCAATAATACTCTACCTCTCAGATGACATCCCTGTAAGAGCGAACTGGTACTATACCCTGGGAGGAGGAGGTTGTCATACTCTCTATCTATTGTCTCTGGCCTAGCTCAGTGGCTACCTAAAGCTCTGTAGCCTGTCTCTGCTAAATGGCCTGGTCCCTCTCGGCCCTTGCCTGATCTCTCTTAGTTGTCATGGCCTGGACCTGGGCCTGCAGCTGTGCAATCAAGGTGTCCTATGCATCTTCCTATCCTACTGTTTGTACCTGCGGCTATACATAAGTAGGATCCTAGACTCATGGTGGTGGGATAGGTGGCACCTGCATGTGCATGCCCCCTTGCCCTAGCTGGATTGGAGGAACAAGTGGTGGATCCTGTTGAACCTCAGCTCTCCATCCTCATCTGCCCCCTCTGCCTCTGACTCTCTGCACATCCGAGACTGCACCTAGTATCGTCAATCAAAGCAGAGGCCAAAACCAATCTATGTAGGCCTGAGTGGTGCCTGGATCTGCTAGCCCCTAATCATAAGCCCATGGCCGGGCCACTAGCTGTCAAAAACTATCCACTACCCTTGAAGCAAGAATATACTGCCCCCATGAGACCTATGTCATGGTGCAAGCGAAGACAACTACGTAATCATCATTAGGATGATCCTGTGGCTCTCCGAACTGACGCTGCATGCACCTAGGTAGGTACCTCTCTAGCATGGTGTGCTCATGTCCTTGCATGAAATGATCCTGGCAGCAATAGAATATCTAGTCAGCATCATCAGCCCATTTGAGCCAACCAAGGTATTGGTGCCAGGTGAAAACTTGCATCTCATCCAGAACTCTCCTCCAATAGGAGATCCCATACTCACCGGTGTGAGTGAAGGACACACCGCTTCTGTATCATGCCATGAGGGGATCATCTGACCCCATTAGAACTAAAATGACGCGTGGTCATAGCACAGAAATGTGCTCCCATGCCCAAACATGAAGAAGGGTCAACCCTGCTCCTAGTGCTCTCCCATCCATGTAAACATACTCATGCAAGTCTCTATAGAGTGAAGCAAGAAGAACAGGCCCCCATGCAAAATGAACTGGCCTATCCCAGACCATCCGCTCCTAGCAATATCCCTAGCCAGGACTGAAGTATCCCCCTCACCTGTCAAGGGAAACAAGGCCGAAATGATAGCTGCAATCACCTGGTGGTAGGGAGGTGCCAGGATCATGTGGTTCTCAAGCTCTATCTACCCCTCGCAGAAGACAATCTCATCTGTAGCAAGGACTCGAAAGTAGGCCTCGCGTCCCTCGTCCATATCAAAGATCGCCTAGCGACCGTGGATAGGCAATCGTAAAATCCACCAAATGACCTCTAGAGTGACGGTGGCCTCACAAGTGGGAAGATGGAATGAAGATGTCTCGTTGTGCCATCTCTCGGCCAGTGCTGACAACATCCCTAGGTGAGTGCAAATCAGTGCCACGTATGCAATATGCCACAACCCCGCAATCCAGAGTCGATCTTGGTCCCTGTCACTCAGGTCCTGCAAGTAGCCAGCTAGGTCCCATGACCTATGCTCTAGGGAGTAAAGCTCCCTCGCCCAGTCCTGCATCAAGGAAGGTCATCATGTTAATTTTTTAAAAAAAAATTCTCCATCGACCATTCAAAAAGCTTCCCAAGCAGTGCAACGTGAAGGCGTCGCAGTTTGATTTTAATCAAACTTCGATGCTATGGCTTAAAACATCAAAATAGCACTGTTGTGGTGCACTTTATCACTCAGTGGCGTAGTTTGAGCAAAATTACTATTGCCACGTCACACTTTGTGAATTCACCTGCCGGCCCTGAGCTCAACGTCAGAGTTTCTAAACTCCAAATTTCACCGTGACGGCGCTATTCAATGCCAAACGGTGTAGTTTATTTTCTAAGCATCACTACAGGTAGACTGACTCTTTAAAGCATTAATTGAAGCATTGAATGAGAGATGAAGCTCGCATAAGCACCACTTACCGGTGCCCCGATGCTAGGTGGTCGCTGGTATGTCTAAACTCAATCCGAAATGTGCAGAGGAAGCTACCGTTGCACCATATCATCAAGATGTCAGAGCTCAAATCTCACGATCACTATTAGAGGTGTTTGAAAATGAATTGAAAGTGACCCCTTGGGCCCCTTTTAAGCTCAAAAATTAGGGTTTTTTCACCCTAATTGGATGACCTGTTAGGGTTTTGGACCCCCGAACTTGTTTTCATCTAGTTGAGGCTTGTTTTTCAATGTTTTATTGCATTTAGACATGTTCTTAGCCTCGTGGAGCTCTTTCAGACCTGTTGGGTGCATTTTTCTCTTTCTTTTTTTTCGCAAGATCACCCAAAAATTGGAATTTTTGTCCAATCTCTTGAGGGGGCATCATATTGGCATATTTCTCCTACCAGGCGGTAGTGGGGCAAGTTTTTAAATAACAATTTTTTTTTACTATGATCGAGATTGTTTATTCTTTGAACCAATGCAACAAGTGCATTGCTTCAAAGAGGGGGAAAATGTAGACAAGTAAAATATACCAATTGACATTGTGCATTTGATCTTGACTTACTAACATCATTTATTCCTGAATCACCCCTCGGTCTAACCATTTAATCAAATCTCCTTATCTAATTAAATTCATCAATTTTCCTCTCTTAATTAAATAAATCATTTTATCCAATTAAGTCAATCTCTTTTGTTAACTAAATCAATCCATCTAATCTAATTATCCCTATTTAATTAAATAATCAATTTATTTGATTAAATCTCTAAAGTCTATCCATTAAATTAAATAAATTAAAACCTTATTGGATTTAGTCTAACACCATCTCTTTTAATTAAATAAATCAGAATCCTTATTTAATTAATCTCTTGTCATATTCCTCTCTTATTTGATTTGAATAAATCCATAAATTTGAGTCAAATAGGTCACATCATCTAACCTCTCTCATTAAATTAATTAACCCTTAATTAATTTAATCTCATCTCATGTCCCATCCTCTAGATAATGCAAGTTGCACATGAAAATAGATTTAATTCATTTATTAAATCTCTATTTTCCTTACAAGGCATCTTTTGGAATATTCTCTCAATTTGAATTCAAAAATTCCTAGTCAACATGTACATCCAACAAGGAAATAACTTCATCTTACATGTCTTTTGCCTTGAGACAAGTGGCATTTATTGCATTTTCCCTTCCCTCTTACAAGTCATTTCAAAAAATTTGAAATTCAAAATTATGCATTTATTGGCAAAATCCCCAAATCTTGCACATCCTCAATCCATTCATAGCTTGACAAGTGGCATCATTCCATTGCATGAATGTTAGTCCCACATTGCTCAAATTTGGACATTTATCCATCTTAGCATTCTATAAATAAAGATCTCATATCCTTATTTGATCATTTGCAATTTATGCAAAGTTATTATGCTAAAATATTTAGCTATTTTCATCCATCAAACTTGAGTTCTTAGCTAGGTTTTTTTGCAAATTTTGGCTTGGAGCTCTCATCTTTCACCATCAAAGTGGATCAATCATCTTCAACATATCAAGCTTGCATCTTAGGAATTGGGAAAGGGCCAATTTTCACATCAAATTGGCACCAATTCCCCCATGGGAACATGAGTTTGCACATTTAAATTAGGATTCAATCTTTGTTTTATCATTTCCATTGTGTTCTTCAATATTTTCTTCCTAATTTGAATGTTGTAAATGGATTTCATGGGGAATCCTTGTTTTGGCTTGCAATCTCTTGTCTAACTTGTTTATTCTTGTTGTTTTGTAGGTACCAAGGTCAGGGTTTGCATAGGTAGTAGATAGACCAGGTATGAGGTCATGTAGAATTGCGAGGTTTTCTTTACTACCACAAATTACTCATGTAGGGAGTTGCTAATCATTTCTACCTAGTAGAATTTAGTCTCTCCTCTAATGATTTATTCTATGAAGTACAACATCCATTCTTGGAAGAAAGCTACAGTTAGGGGGCCCATAAATCTACTCAGTAAGGTCAACAAATCATGGTAATCCTTGTAGAAATCACTTCTAAAGAGCTCCTGAGGCACTTTGTTTGTGTTGCCCCTCTTCTCTTTCATCCAATATTGATTAATAAATTTCTTGCACTTGAGGGGGTCATCCTTTGACATGCTCTCATAATATTTCTTAGATGTCTCCTCCATTGCATTGAAGGTGGGGATATGGAATTTTTTCCCAATGGAAATGCTAGATAAATCAACTAGTATGTTGCCATCCCTATCCAAAATTCTTTTGGTGCTTTCTTGATATTCCTCTCTATAGGTCATTACTAATTTGAGAGTTATTAGAGCAGGTGGGAAAATAGTTGCCTTAGCCTACCCACTCCTTATATTTTTTTCATTCTTTGTAGTAGGTTTGATGATGACCCTCTGCTTGAATTCATCGATTTCAATGTGTCCAAGGTTGGTTTCTGAGACTTTGTCCCGGTCTGTGGTGACCTTTGAATTGATTTCTTCTCCTTGAAACTTGTACTTCATTTGATCTTTCTCCTCCTTCCCTCTTGTTGCTTTGGTTGCCTCTTTGCCTTTCTTTTTTGTGTGGATGCTCTTAAAGTTTCTGCAACTGGTTCCATATATCCTACAAGTAAAGGAGTAGTAAGAACATTCAAGTGTAAAACATGAGAAACATTAACAAAATCCTACAAAAAAAATGTTAGATCAAGTAATCCATCACTCAAGGGTCCTAACATTTCTTTTAGATCATCTCTAGCTTTTTGTTTGAAGGAGTTATGAAAATTTGGGCCCAGGGGTATGGACTTCCTTGGGCTAGCAGACGTTTTGAAGGAAACTATAAAAGGATGATAATCATGGCATGATAGCTCACATGGTTCTACCTACATTAGGTTTTTTGAGTTAAGGTGAGGCCCATCAGTAGGTTAAATTATTTTATCATGTGGTTCGAGTCAATTTTGAAGTTTTTGAAATGTTAAGTCAATCATATAGGCGGGTCGGCCTAGGGTATGCTGGAGTAGGGGCTATCCTGGCCATTTTAGGTTCTACTATGTGAAGCGACACTAGAAATTGGTGTTCCACAGGAGGCTTCTCATGATGTGTGGCTCGTGGTCTTGGCAGATTGTGTCACTTTATCATGAAGTCCAAATGGTTTGGGTGGTTGCAGGCTGGATGATGCAGAAAGGTGTTAGAGGTCGACTGTTCAAAACAGCGATGGCGGGATGGATTTCTACCCAGGGCAACCCACATGGTCAGATCCACTAGGATTCATAGGAGATTTCATTGGTTTGTCATCAGCCAGATGGAAGTGGTAGGGTCAGGCCCCATGTAGTGGGCTAACGGGGGTCACTAGTAGTTACAAAGGGCGAGAGCGGGATGGAGTTCCGCAAGCAGCCACCCACATGGAGCAGCCATCTGGCACTTCACACTTAGTCATTTTGCTTTGTGCTTAAACATCGGTGGAGAGCACAGGGTCTGCAAGGTGGAAAAATTACAAGTTTAAGTAGTTTGGAATGGAAAACACACAACGAAAGCCCATCACCATTACCTCTCATACCATTATTTATTCCTTCAGTGTAACTCTCTATACTTAGTCAAATTTTTCACTTACCAAAAGTGGAGCTAAGAGAGGATCATGAACATAAAACTTTTCAACATAGACGAGACTAGGATCAAAACCAGAACAAGATTGGAACTAGGATCGGAGTGGAATCTGAACTTGGAACCAATCGATGGTTCCATGTTCAATTTCCATTTTGGTTCTGCTTCCACCAAATGGATACGAGCGCAATTCCCACTCTGGACTCATAACCAGGATCAAAATGGAATATGGACTCAGAACCAACCAATGGTTCCAAGTTCAACTTCCATTCCAGTTCTACCTCCACCAGAAGGATAAGGGTACATAGTCTAAAGTGAACATTCATTAGAAGAAGAATCATTTTGGGAATTGATTCTTATGAAAAAACCTATGGGATGAGTTCATTCCCAGATCTGCTACCGATAGAAGGATAAGAGTTTAGTTCAAAACTAGGATTGAAATGGAATCTGAACTCAAAACCAACCAATGGTTCCAAGTTCAATTTCCATTATGGTTCCATTTTTGCCAGTTTATCACTCAGATGAAGCAATTTCAGACACACGGTCACACTGACTCTAGACATAGGTGTTTTGTCTCAAACATTGGACATAAATTACCCACACGAGGCCTACCTAGCAAAAGGATGGGTTCAATCAGTCATTTTGGATGGCAGGTACAAAGGGTGATCTACGAGTAGAGGCCCGCACTTGTGGACCCTCAAGGGCCGAGAGATGTTTACTTTTGGGCTTGTGAATTTTGGTTAAGTTTGAAACAAACAGCCAAGAAAGGGAGCCTGCCTGCACACACAGGCTCAAGGGAAGCCAAGGTAGTTGCTTTAAAGTTTATTGCTTGAAGATTAAGGAAATGATGACGAGTGTCCTGCGGGCTGCACAAGTATGATGGCTTTGGCCCAAGAATGGCCGGGGAGAACAAAAGTTCTGCAAGTGCTTCCAAGGTGGATTAGAGAAGATTTTTCAAGTTTTAAAATGTGGGTTTTGTTCACCGTGATGGGATCTAATTGGTTTAGAGTCATTATTTCATCATAATTCAACAACTTTTGTGAAAATCAAAGAAAACTCATAGCATGGAGGGAGCCTAAAAAATAACCTAGAAAAGTCAACAAAGGATGCGAAGGGATTGTAAATGATGGTGCTCAGATGACGAAGAGATCTTGCGGGCATGAAGGCAGTGATTGTTGGAGGCTTTGACAAGTTTCTGAAAAGCTGATAGTGAAAATGACTTGTTGAAATTGTCTATTTATAGAATTTGAAGTATTAAATTCCCATCACTAATGTGGGTACGAAGGTAGCCAAGGTTGGTTGGCACGTAGTTCAAAAGAGATGGTGGGAATGGCAGGGTCTGTGAAGTGGACGACATTTGAGGGTTGGCCATTTGGAATGGAAAAGATACTATGGAGTTCCGCATAGAGCGGCCCGTAGGGGCAGACCCGCATCACTTGGAGGATGACAATTTTAAAGTTTGAAGGAAAACTACCAAGGGAACTCCGTAGAGGCTAAAGACCTAGAAATTTTGAAGGTGGTGAAACTTGGTCAACTTAAGATGGTTAGTAGTGGAAATTTACATAAAAAATGGGCCTCCTAAGGATGACATCATTAGCTTTTTAAGTTATCAAAAATCAACTAAAAGATGACATCAACCTGTACGGTGAGATCATCTAAAATAAAAATAAAATTATTTATTTTATAAAATAAAACTTTCTAAAATCTTATGAATTAACTCATGATGGTTAATTTAACTCTACATATCCTATTCTATCCTATTTATCTTTCTAAATATAAAATATTCTTTTTATTTTTTAGATTTATATTCTTAAGTTCTATTATAGAAATTTTTATATTTTCAAAAAAAAAAATTATTCTTTAAGAAAAAAATATAAAAAACATTTAAAAATCATCAAAATCATTTATGAAGTGCTACAAAAATAAAAATAAATCATCCACCCACACTTGTTGATTTTTAATTTTTTCCACTTTCAATTTTTTTTCCATTAGTTTTATAATTTTTTTAATTTTCTCCACTTTTTTTCTTCAACCATTTGTAATTTCGTTTTTGGTTTTTATTTTTTCTAATTTCGTTTTTGGTTTTTTTTTTTTTCTATATATTTACACAAACAAAATGAGTGCTCTCATCTCCACCTATAGAATGTCTATTGACATAATTATTAAACTTGTTATAAACATATTTAAAATAACAAATATAAATGTATAATATCAAATTTGATTTAATATATAAAATTTATATAAAATAAAATATTAGGTATAAAATAAAATATACTTTACCAATATTTACATTGAGAGGTTCTCTACAATGTTCGTGTAAATATATAGTAAAAATAAAATAAAATAAAAACAAAAAAAAATGGAAAAAAAAACTAAAAGAAATTAAAAATTGTTCTTACAAAAACTACAAACCAAATAAATTGGAATAAATTAAAAAATAAAATAAAAAGAAAAATAAAATAAACCAAAAACAAATTGGAAAGGAGAAAAATTTGGAGAAAATCATGAAACTATGGAAAAAATAATTGGAAAAATTAAAAATTAAAAACCAAAAAAAATTGCAAAGGAAAGAAAATGAGAAAATCAAAGAGACTATGGAAAAAAAGATATCCCTCAGCATACTTTTTTAAATATTAGATATACTATTATAAAACTTATAAATTTGTTTATTTAAATAAATGTACATAACATAATAAATCTAAATCTATAATTTAATCATATATATATATATATATAATAAAATACTAAGTAAAAAATAAAATATCTAAAGTTACTTTTACTTTGCCACTTTTTAAATAAAAACAAATAATCAAGAAAAGAAAGTGAACTTGACTTTTTTAATAAATTATAATAGAAATATATGTTACCACTTTTAAAAGATCACAAACTTCAATTTTTTAAGGAATTATAATAGAAACGTGTGTTCCCACTTAACTCATGTAGTTAAGTAATTTATATTTTTTATATTTAAATAATTTGTATTATATGAGATAACTTTTTCTTTTTTAGAGTTCCTTAGGAGGCCCATTTTTTATGTAAATTTCCCCTAATGACTTCTCGAGCTCCTTGACTACTTAGGACTCAAAAATAGGGGGCACTCAAAATGAGGCGATGGCAAGAGTGACCCGACAAAGAAAAAAGAGAGGATCCCCATTCTAAACAGGACGTGTGTGCTATAGGCACAACAAAAACTTTAGAAATAAAATATAAATACGTCACCATATATCTAGGTTTTTTTGGGAATTTTCAATTTTCTCATTTGAAAGAAGAGCAAGCTAAACAAAGGTATTTGAGCTCAATGGGTAGGATATTGTCAATTAGATATGATTTATGGTGGTTCTTATGATTCTTGTGCTTGCTTAGGATTAATAGGATCAATGGAGAACTTTGAGCTTGAGCTACTTATGGATATATTTTATCATGAATTAGATAAGTATTTTGATTTTTTTTGAAATGTGCGTGCATTTCCTTTAAGCTTGATATCCCCTTAATCAATTTTCTCCTAGATATAGTATAACAATATCAAGAATTGATAAGTGGCATGTCTTTGGATTTTATGGGACTAATAGATCTTAGATATTTTGGGTATAATGAAAGGTTTATGTTTCCTTTGTTCATCTTATTATATAGATATATTTATAGGAATAAAAGTGCTAGAGGGGTTTGGATAACCGTAACATATTATTTTTAGGTTTGTGTTGTAATTCTTATACTTCATGTTTTATATATGAGTCCTTCCTAGTATACCTTGGAAAACATCTTTATTAGCTAGATTGGGTTTATTATTTTGATTAGAATTAATGCATTGATTGGATTTAGGTGATAGTGGACTTACAAAAGAGTAGAATGTTTCCAAATTCTTATTTCACACATAGAGTTGCTCAAGCACATCTTTTTTTAATCTTTAGTTCTAGGTTGAAGGATTTTCTTGTGCTAGAATAGATTCTTCTGGGCGAGAGTTAACACAGGTCACTTGGGTTAGGAAATTCATTGGTGGATGGGTTAGGGTCTTTGAGGTTTGATGGATTGTGATTATGATTATTATGAATTTATGGTTAAGTGCACCAAGATGGTTCCCAAAAAGTGGGCTTAAGTGGCCACTTTTTTTTTGAAATCAGGAAATACTGACCTTGGACATGAAATTGAGGATAGTTACACTCAAAATTTTGAGATGGAACAAAAACCAGGATCAAAGTGCTCTGAGTATACTTTCTAAACTACTAATTTATTTTGAAAATGGTTGAGATTAAGGGGTTTAAAAGAGGGACGTACACAAATTGGTGCTATTTTTGTTAGAAAAACATAACATAGCAACTCTTGTAAGACCCGAGCACGGTGAACTTTTTTGTAGTATTTTTAAAATCACTACGGTCAAAAGTTAGCTAACAGTATCTAGTTGATACATGATTTTTTTGATAATTTTTTAATGAATATTTGATTTTTTACTAATATTCTAAGTGGGAACTTCCTGAAAAGCAGAATTTTGGCCATGCTCCCCCTAAATTTTTTTGAAGGTAATTGATTTTTTAAAATTTGTAGAAGGGAGTCTAGTTTCCAAAAATGTAATTTATTTGAAATTTTGATGAACGGTTAATTTATAACAAAAAAACACCAAACACTACTTTTTGGCAAAAAAGAGACATACAAACAAAAGAAATTATGGATGAAAGGCTTAACATTGTTCAAAAGTGAAAAAAATTACATCATTGAATAGCTAAGAGAGAACCTAACATTACCCATGTGTTCAATTTTTTTGATATTGAACCAAATGTAATCATGACGGTGAACACAAACTTGATTATGTGAAAAAATTGTAGAATTTGCAAAAACATGTCTTTGGTCATTGGGAATGCCCTCCAAGCCTTTGGGTTGGTATTCCAAGGCAAATACAAATGCTAAGGCTCGAGGATTCCCAAAGAAAAATATAACGTGCTCGCATTATGTTCTAGTTTTGACATTTTTTGCTTATTTGGGATATATGTCAAGCAAGACATAATGCACGTGCATTATAATGCGCTCGTTTTATGCCTTCATTAATGTTAAATGCCACTCTATTGAATTTTTGTTGATATATTTGTATGTTTGTATGTACATGTATGTTGGTGTGTCATGAATGTATGTATGTAGAAATCCTTGTATGTATGTATGTATGCCTATATGTATTAGTGCATGTATATTGTATGGATGTAGGATTTTATGTACAAATGTATTATGCTAGTAATATGTATTTATGTATGTATTTAGAGAGAGGGAGAATTTTAAGAAAGAGTTGTCTAGGTAGGGTAGGATGGGGAGAAGGAGAGAGAGTCTGAAGAGAGGGAGAAGGGGTGGAAGTGAGTTTAAAATAGAGGGAGTGGGAGAGAAGGGGTTATAGTGAGGGGGACTTAGCTAGGTAGGGTGAGAGGGAGAGACTTGAGAGATAGGTAGGGAGAGGGAGTAGCAGAGAGAGGGAGTGGGAGAGAGTGGGAGAGGGTGGGAGAGAGTGGGAGAGAGGAGAATGGAGAGTGGAGGGAGGTTGGGATAGGAAGAGGGGTGGAGAGTGGATAGGAGAGTGGGGAAGAGTGGGAGAGAGGAGTGGAGAGGGAAAGAGTGGAGAGTGGGAGATAGGGAGGGAGAGGGTGGGGAGTGTTGGTTTCTTTTTACACTATAACCAGGTTTGTCTTCTAATCTACCTATGGAGTTATCGATTCCAATCACAGGAAACTCGAAGGACCTGGACCAACTGATGAGGACTTTAAGAAGCCTCCTACACTTTGGGCTCTGCAAGACCCGGGAGGGTGATCCCTTAATGTGTTTATAACCTCTACACCATTATTATAAACAACATTAACAATAGCAGATAATCTCACTTAATAGCTCAACATGGTAGGATAATACTGAAATAAATTGGTTGTTCATCAGTAATATCAACTATCTGGAGCATGAGATAACTACAACACAAGATAGTATAAGATAGTAATTGATTTGTAGTTTGTAGCAAGCTCTAGGAAAAGACAGACAAATACTGAATGATATGGGTAATTACAACTTAGACCAGTTCCATATATCCATTAGGAAGGAGTCAAATTTATAAGCATCTAAGGGTATATGACAGATTTAACACATAACATATAAAATCCTTGACGACATTGCATTACAATCTCATCAAAATTTATTCTAACTCAATACTACTTATCAAATCCTTATACAGTACATATCTGTCTATGATCCCATTCAAGCATTTTAATTAACTCCTTAAATTAAAGCTAGACTAGAATCATACACATCACAATAGTGAGATGGATAAAACAACCCTTGGTTATTTTATTCAAGGTTCAAATATGAAAGTACAATGGAGAGACATGAGCCTGAATTTATCTTTTCAACTCAAATGCTAGTACTATTATACAACATTAAATCCTCATGAACTCAAAACCTGCAACAGAATGACTCAAAACCTAAATTGCATCCTTCCTGAAACCATCAGACTTTACAAGTTGCTCTGCAACTTCACCTAAACTTGACAAAATTTGTCTAACTTGCTACTCTGTACTTCTGGCCTTGAAATCCTTCTATAGAGAATGAAGGAGAAAACAAGTATCGGGCCAGAGAGTACACATGTCACCAGCCAATTGGCACACCTAGAAAAGTTGATGTAGCAATAAAGACCACCAGAAACCCACGCTGAGACTGCCATTAAAGTAGAACTAGAAACCACTGCAACCGCAACATCTAACTTATTGATTGAATCATGCCAATAAGCATCCTTCCTTCCATTAAAACTCACCCACGTGTTGCACAAACAACTCCAACCATATTTGATGAAGACTTTAAATTTTAGCCATTGATCCTTTAGTTGAATCAAGTCATCAAACGAATGCCTTCAAAACAAGCTGACACAGTCACCAACATGGAAAAAAGGGGCCCATCATACCATATGCTGCGAAGGAAATCCACGTGGCGGTCACCCGCGATATCATAATCAGTAAAGATCCTGCAACTTCGGAACACGCAATGGTGGGCAACCGTCGATCTTAATCATCACTGATCCTGTTCCTTCAAAATAGTCATCGGCCTTATCATTAACTATCGAGCAACTTTTCCACTGAGATCATAAAAT
>VDFB02026879.1:94304-109941 GCA_007258455.2 Sequoia sempervirens | reverse complement strand
CTTCTAAGGGGGGTAAGGAAAAAAATGACCTTTATGGGGAAGCTTCTCCTCCTCCTCCAAAGACTAGACATGTGCAAGAGCCTGCGAAGGGGAGACAGAAAGGTAAGGCTACTAGCCTTTTCCTGGAGAAGAGTCTCCCTCTCTCCTTGGCTGGCGGTTTCTATGGCGTGGTTGCGTCGGGTGCTGAATTGGGGTTGTAGAAGAAGGGTAAGGAAAGAGATGTGTGTGGTGGTACTGTGGGACCTAGTAAAGAGGATGTGGATAGGAGTTTGAAAAGGAAGGTTGTTGCAGAGGAAATTGCATGCTCCATTCGAAAGATGAAGACTCCTACTTTAGCTAGTAAAGGTAAGGAGATTTTTGTTGAAAAGGTTCATGCTAGCTCTTCTAATGAAGATGTTGTGGGGAAACGTGTTGAGAACCTTGATAGGGAGGAATTGTCTGATGTGTTGGGCTCAGCCCGTGATAGTGCCAATATGCTTTTTAAAAATTTTAAATGGTTTTTCCATGAGACTAACAAGATCAATGTTAGAATTAGAGGTGTTGCTAGTAAGGTTGAGGACCCTTATGTCCAAAGCCAAATTGATAATCTCATGGATTCTCTTAACACCGTGGCCAACACTATGGCGGAGGAAGCCATTAATCTGAAACAAAATTTGGAAGGTAGAATGTTATTCCTTGAGGATAAAGTTGATAAGTTGTGGAATTTTGTGTTGAAGGGAGGTGATTCCTCTAAGGTCTTGGTTATTTTGGATTCTACCAAGGTGACTTCCCCTCTGAATGTTGCTGAGAAGAGAAAGGAGAATGTGTCTACTGATGTTAATGTTGTTGGGGGTAAGCTGATGGATGTGGAGGGTGCTGCTGAGAAAGGTGTAGTGAAAGCTAGTGTTTTGAGTGCTGAGGTGAATACGGGTGGGCCGAGAGCTAGAACCAGAAATAGAATGAAAGCTTAGGTTAGGACCTCCGGTATTGAGGTGTTTGATATAGTGGATAATGAGCAGAGGTTGGTTGCTCGTGAAATGGAAGCTATGGAGACTCTAAACAATTTGTAGTGTTGCTAGTTGGTTGCCTTCTTTTTGGCTATTGTTCGGTTGTCGTTGGGTTGATTGTTGCTTAATGTTGTTTTCCTTTGTTATCAATGGATTTTTTATGTAAAGGGTTTCAGACCCCTTCAAAACCCATTTTTGAATCAAAATAATTTCCACCTAAAACAAGCCTTCTTGGGTTCTTTAATATTCTGCCACATAGAGGAAAATAACTTTTTACATTTTTTATTAGAAAAATTCATGCTCCAACCAGCATTCACATGATCTCTAATAGAAATATCCTTAGTTAGTTCTTTATAAATATTATTGGCTTTAATTTCAAACAACGGAGTAGCATCACTCCAAATTAGATCTTCAAAGATGTCCCAACTTTCAATATAATTCAAAGAAAAATTAGCATTCTTGCAAGCATTAATGACAACATTATAAATTCTAAAATTAAAATTATCAAGATTGAAATCTTCAGCTAACTTTCCCAGGGGTTTGATTTGACCATTTTCCAGAATATTGTGAAAGGTTTGGATACCATACTAGCTCCATTTTTCAGCCGAGCACCCTTGTAATAGGGCTAGGGGCTTGCAATTATGTTGTAGGTTCCACCATGGGGAACAAAAAGAATGGCACTTCAGATTATCATTGATATACACATTGCAACTTTTGAAACCAACTTTATGCTTCACCATTTCCCAGGCCTTCCAAATAATTTTAAACACAGGTGATCCAACTGGAGACATTGGGAATTTGTTTATAAGAATATCACAAAGGGGTAGCTTTTTCCATGCTTTTTCCTGTTTGGGGGTGGAAATTTGAATGTTGTTCCTAATCAAAACCCTCCAAGGTTCATTTCCCACCATTGCCTTAGCAATCCATTTGGCAGCAAGGGCAATGCCTTAGGTCCTTAGGTATTTCAATCCAATTCCCCCATTTGCTTTATCTAAACAACACCATGACCATTTAACCAAGTGCTTCTTCCTCTTGCCTCTCCCATCAAAC
Source organism: Sequoia sempervirens (assembly GCA_007258455.2). Classification (NCBI taxonomy): domain Eukaryota; kingdom Viridiplantae; phylum Streptophyta; class Pinopsida; order Cupressales; family Cupressaceae; genus Sequoia; species Sequoia sempervirens. The sequence continues at coordinate 107,905 of VDFB02026879.1, read as the reverse complement.
CATAGGAAGTTCCTAATTATTTCTTGGATCTCATTAACCTGGTAACTACTAAAGAACCACACAAAGGCAAAGTAGATACAGTAAGATGAAAGAATCTTCTAGAAAATTTGCAATCTTCCGACAAAAGATAGGCACTGTTTATTCCAATTTTCTAACTTCTTTTCAATTTTGGAGCTTATCCACAACCAAATTTCATTTAGATTGGGACTAATAATAAAAGGTATGCCAAGGTACCTTACTTGCTTGTTAGGCCCTCCCCATTGGAAATCATACTTTTGCAGCCAATTGGGAGAGGTCTCTTCGTAGCCAAGAAAGTCTGATTTGGCAATGGAAACACGTGCCCCAAAAGCTTGACAAAATATATTTAGTTTCCCCATTAGAACCTCTAGGTTACTTTCTTCCAATTCAATGAAGATGGTTGTGTCATCAACGAATGGAATGTTGATCAATTCATTCTGGTCCTGTGGAATGATACCTTTAACCTTGGGAGAAAAGGATTGATCCCTTAGTAAGTAGTGTAAGGCATCTGAGGCAATTACAAATAGAGCAGGGGCAAGGGGGCACCCTTGGCTTATAGATTTTCTAAGGGTGATTTATTTTGAGAGTGAGCTATTGGCATCCACTTGTGCCACTACATATTTCAACAGCGTGTCCACCGCATTACAAAATTCCTTTGGAAAGCCAAAGGCTTCCAAATAAGTTCTTAGGAATGTCTATTCCACCCTATCATATGCCTTTTCAAAATCTAATAGGATCATGGTAGAGCTTTGCTTAGATTGTTTTGACCATTCCAATGCTTCCCAACTTGTGATCAAATTCTCAAGTATATATCTCCCTTTTATAAATCTTATCTGAGTACTATTTATAAACTTTGGGAGGATATCCACCAGCCTTAGCACAAGGAATTTGGCCAAGACCTTGTATGAGACATTTAGTAAGGTAATGGGTCTCTAATTTTTTACTAGAGTCTTGTCCCATCCTTTGGGTAGCAACTTAATGATGCCTTTATTTATTCTTTTTCTCAATGATCCTTTGTCCAAGGCCTCTTGATAGGCTTGTAGCAAGTCCTCACTTATCCAATCATTGAATGTTTTGTCGAATTTCACTGGGAGGCCATCCTATCCAAGGGATTTATCATTGTTCATGGATTGGATGACCCTCATAATTTCCCGTTTGGTTATATTGGCTGCTATTCTGGTGACATCTTCTCTATCAATTTTCTTTGGGATGATCCCTTTTAAACATTCCCTAGCTTTCCTATTGCTTTCTTCATTCCCTTCAAAGGTAAACAATTTACTGTAGAAGGCATGAAACTATTGCAGAATGTATTCCTGAGAGGTAAAGAGTTTCCCCTCTTCCCAAATTTGTCCTATATGCTCCTTGCAACTCTTTTCCTTGATGTAATTAAAAAATAACTTAGATACCTTATCACCATGGTTTAACCAATTGAGCTTGGACCTTAATTTAAGGCCCTTGGTCTTGTGAGCTTGAAGCCTCTTGAGGTCATTCTTGGTTTGTGCAAGAGCCTCACTGAATCTTAGATTATCAGGTTTTGCCTGCACCTCAGCTTTAGCCTCTACCAGCTTTTCCCGCAGCTCATTCTCCTCTCTTCTGGCATCCATGGCATTTTTCTTGTCAATTGTTTGGAGAAGCTTCCTCTAGGCTTCCACATTCTGACCCCACCTCGAGATGACACTTTCATCCTTTAGCAACCATTTATTTATTTCCCTAATGGATGTAATACCATCTCTACAATCATTATCTTGTAGCAATTGAGTGTTGAGAATGAATTTTGGCTTCTTGGGAGTGTCCTTCGGCTTGCCTTGGATAGCGGTAACCTTGGTTTTGATGGGGTGATGGTCAGAAAGTGTGTAGGGGAAAACAAAAACTTGTCACCCTAAATTATCTGGTATGAAGCTAAAGGCATTTTTATTTGCATAGAATCTACCTAGCCTGCAATAGATCCTCCTCCTGCCTTGATGCGCATGACACCAAGTGAACCACATCCCTTTAAATTCCTTCTTGATCTTTTCCAAGGGGTCCACCAGGTTCAGTTTATGTTTCAATCTTTGCCAAAAGTGTCTCTCAACCCCTTTCTATGCCATATCCATTCCACCCCATTTATCCTCAAGGTGCTCCACCATATTGAAGTCCCCCCAACACCTAGGGGATCTCTGGTAGTTAGGAGGCTAACCATTGCCACATATGTGACCTTTCCCTATGATCATTAAATGCATATATTAGAAGATTCCAAAATTGACCCCATCCTTCTCAATTGTGACCCACACCACTCTATTGTAGGGGGAGGTGCCTTGGCTATTTATATGTTGTTTCCATCTATTAGAGAGTAGGATGGAAACTCCCCCTCTCCCTTTCTCATGCTTGGTGGATAATTGAAAAGAATCTTTCCAAATGAATCTTAGGTTAACCTCCAGTTTGAATCATGTTGCCTTAGTTTCTTGGAGGAATACAACATCCTTTTGGGGTTCAAGGTTTAAGAACCTTCTAACAATGTATTTCCTGTCTGGTGACTTTAGTCCCCAGACATTCCATGAGATGATGTTAAGATTCATCTTCAACATTCATGGTAGTATCCTCTTGGTTTCTCTTCAATTTCTCAAAAAACTTAGGTAGTTTTTCCTCCATTTATGCCCTTTTTGTTGCAGGGGATTGAATGATAAGACTAGTTTTTTTTCCTGTTTTTTCTTAATCAGTTGCATGCCTTTGTTAATGGAAAAGGGATTCCCATATTTCCTTGGCCTACCTAGCCCATTCCTAGGCTTTTGGAATTTTCCTATCCACCTCTTTGTGATATTCTCGTCAGTGCCTTCCCTAATCTCTTCAGTTGACTCCATGTTATTGTCGTTCGGATGGGAGGAGGGGGTTAGTATAGAGTTGGTTTCTAGGTCACCAAGGCTTGACCCCAAGTTTCCCTCTTCGTCAAAGGTGGGACAGTTAGGATCCACTTGGATCAACTCCACTTTATTCATAAGAGGGTTGTTATTTTTGGCTTCCACTTTGTACTTTTTTAGGTCAAGATTGCACCCAATATAGCCAGTGCTCATTTGGTTGAGATCCTAGGGAGGCTCTTCCAGCCTCACCTCTGTAGCAGTCAAGTTACCCAATTTGATCATTTCACCATTATCTACTTGGTTATGAATTGCATCCACTTCTGAATGTTTTTCCTTGATGGCAGAGGTGAGGTCATTGAGCAAGTCTTCTACCTTAGGATTCCTAGCCAAGTCGGCAACACTAGTTTGAGCATCATTATGGCCCCTTTTTTTTCCAAAGTGATTTTTCCATCAACCTTTCTTATTTGTATTAGACTCACCTGGCTATACCTCTTGCCATTAGCCAGATCACCTCTCAAGTGGTTTTCCTCAATTATTTTCCTTATTTCTCGCATGGCGATCTATTAAGAATTTAATTTTTCAAGTTGGTCTTGGTTCCAAATGAGCAGGGGTTTAGGCATGACTAGGGTCAACTTGGAGGTGGCGCAACTCATCGGGTCTGACTTTGTATTGGTGTCATTCTCACTTAGATTCTTGTCGGCATCCACCAAAGCATTGAACACATTTCTAGTGGGAAGGCCGATGAGATCCCTGGCCTCTTGGACTTTTTTCGAAGGCCAGTTAGGGGAAATATTAACTCTTGATGAGCCTTCTTGATAATTAATCTGATCTTCAACCTTCAAACCCTCTTGAGAGGTATTCAAGTTTTACTCAAGTGTGGGGGTGGCAGTGGTTTCTCCACTAGGATTCTCCCTCTCGCCAATGACCATGCTTGACTCTTGACTAGCATTAGGGTTCAATCCAGGGCCCTTCCCAAGATTCCTCTTGATCAAGGGGAAATTCTTACGAATGTGCCCCTCTTTCTGACATAAGTAACAAGCATTAATGCTACCTAGCACTTCTATAGGGAAACAAATGATTCTTTCTTCATCTTCACAAGCATTAATGCAAGCATTAATGCTACCTAGCCACTGCACTACCTAGCACTTATGCTGCCACTGAGTTGGCTAATGGTGGAGAACTTGTACTCTTGAAAGAGAGGTCACAAGTTCAAATCCTGCAGGGGGTAAGGTATGTACACCTCATATTGTGGAGCACGAGTTAGGTGCCTCCCTCAGATTTGGGAGTATGAGGAGTCCCATATATACTATAAGCTGTCTGTAGACCCAAAAACAGATTGCTCGGTATTCGTGGACTATAAAAGAATATTTATTTATTTATTTTTTTATTTTAATGGAATACTTCCAAGTGAATTTTTTTCCACTGATTCAAGGGAGATGAGGGCACAGGCCGGGTGGTAGAGGGCCTGGAGTCCAGACCCACACATTTTGAAGGGCAAAGTGGGAATGAGTTCCCAAAGTTTAGGGAGTAGGTTCTTAACAAAATCACCTTGGGAAGGAGAGAAGGCAGTACCTCCTCTGCGGTGGTAGCATGAGACCATGCCAATGCGGGGAAAACACACCCACCAAGGTTCCAATAAGACTTGTTAATGGCTTTAGCTTGCATTTCATGATTTTAAAAAGATAACAAATAACCCTCAGGCATTACGCAATAACCAATTTGAATGCCAAATTTAACAACCCAAACATTAGAGAACTAGGCATCTATGTATTTCACCGATTTTTTTTTTAAATACACAACAAAAAGAAATTGCAACATCCAAAAGCCTAATAGAAGCATCTTTTTTATGAAAATTTTCATTTTAGGGTTTGGAACAAGTTTAGCAAAGTAGGAAGTTTCAAGGTGTGTGCCTTCTCTACCATCGAAACCCACCTCTTCACGCTCGACCACAACATTGAATTTGGCACCTTCAAGAATGGGAACACGGTTACCCTCAACAGCTTCTTTGAAGGGTAAAACTGGTGAAGGCCGACCACCGCCATTTGCTAGGGGGTCAGGGGGGTTTGTACCCCATTCCATTAATGCCTCAGAGGGTCGAGAGTTGCACTTGCTTACAGAGCGTAAATGGGAGAATACATATTACACAAGCGAAAGAAACTAAATTAACAAAGCTTGGAGTAAAATAAAAGAGCATTAGCCCCAATCACGTATAGTTGAGGCCATGCAAGCAAACCTGTGTGGAGGAGGACTCAGCCTCCCCCACTTGGCACCCACACGGATCCCAATACATGATCGCCTCACACACTAGTCAGTTATAGATCACTCTCTCTCCTATATATATATACATTTGATTCGTAAGTGTTTTTTTTAGACTAGAGCTATGAACCATAGATGCCACAAATTGGGGACTGTTGGTCAAGCCTACGAGCACATTGGATCAACAAAGGCATATTACCTATTATCATAATAGCCCAACAGAGACTTGAACCTTGTTGACCACAACAACAATGCCACCACTTAACCATCGCACTATGGGATGAACCCCAATCCTTCTATCTATATTAATTAAATCATTTTTAATTATTTAATTAAGCCAATATCCTCTTTTTATCCATAATAATTAAATATTTTTTGATGAATATGCAACTATCTATATTAAAAATAAAGATAAAGTTAATTAAATAATTATTTAATTAGTTAATTAATTCATTAAATATTTATTTAATTATTTAATTAGGCAATTATCTATATTAATTAAATAATTTTTAATTAGTTAATTAATTCATCATTTACAATTTTCCCTCTAACATTAAAAAAAATCAAATTCAAATTATCTTTGGTCCATTATAATTAAATAATTTTTAAAAATTATTTAATTGGCTAACACTCCTCTTTTAAATAAATTAAATTCTCCCCTCTAAAATAAATAAATAAATATTTATTTGTTTCTCCCACCATTTATATTAATTCTTTTAACTTTCCCTCCTTTATCAAAATACAAATTCCGCTCCTAACCTATCTTAAATTTTCCTATCCATTGATCTTTTAATTAATCTCCACCATTGATCAAAAATCAAATAAAGCATTTAAATACAAAGCCTCTATTCATTCATATCCCCTAGAATTAGATCATGATTACTATCAAGTATTATTAAGCACTATCAAGCATTATCATTCTCAAGAAATCAAGCTATCATTATCAAGCATAGGTAACATTTATCTTTGAGAATTTATCATTATCATTGCATTGTACCTTTATGGTTCTCTCATGGTTATCGTTATTTTGAAGAGCGACCCATAATGGAGCAATTCAAGTTCTTTTCTATGATGATTTTTTTTATTAATAATTTTTTAGCCAAGATCTTGAGCTTCATTGAGTGATTGTTGAAGTTTGAATTTTGTACTTTCATTTCATTATTATTATTATTATTTGTGATTCACATTTTCATCATCCACACATATAATTCAATTGAAAATATACATTGATGCTCCAAAAACTTCCTCTTACAAAATATCCTTTTCTGACACTAAGACCTAAACCTAATATCTCTAGACTAAGCTTTCCCAAAATGAATATTTAGAACCCTTTACAAAGAGGCACAAATCTCCTTATATAGAAAAAGTGAGCACACAGGATCACAAGCCAAGTCACATGACTCACGTGTATCATCTTACGTTTGACGATTTTACATTTTTATTAGAATAGAATGAGAACAAAATCCATTAAAAAATATCCCTCTTTCATTTAAGAAGTTGTTGAGGCCATTAGAAACTCATAATTGAAACTTGAAGATGCCACTAAAGATAAAAAGTTGAAACCGAATATCGGGAATTGCTCCAAAATATTGTTGAAGAACAAAATTGCCACTTGCTTCATATTGATCCAAATAGGATGTTGACACTGGAACTAGATGACCAATGGAACAAACAATCTACATTTATTCATTATATTGTTCAAGCTTGGAATTATAATGGACACTACAATTATAGTACCTTTGACACTTTATTATTTTGGGCATTATATTTTGCATCCATAATTTTCCCTAGTTTCCTTGTTGAACACATCCATACTTGATTCTAGTTTTATTCATTCATCAATTGAATTATTCAATAGGCCAAAATCTAGCTTTCCATTAACACATATAAATGAACGTAGTGAAGGGACAACATTACCAAATTCACGTTTTCATATTTCAAAAGGCTCAACTATCCCATTGTTGTCCAACATTTCAAGCATCACCCCTTGCTCCAATGTTACAAAAAATTTCAACTTATTTTTCAATTATAATTCAATATCCCATTGTTGTCAAATATTTCAAGCATCACCCCTTGCTCCAATGTTACAAAAATTTTCAACTTATTTTTCAATTATAATTCTAATCTAGATTGATAAGTTGAAATTTTTCGTAATAAACCAACCACTTAATTGGTTTCAACCAATCCCATAGGAGAATTAGAAACATACTTGGCTAGTCTACAAAGTTCATTCATTGCTATAAGTCTGGGAATCCAAGTACTAAATATAAATTTCAAACTTACCTATTGCTACATATGCTTGATATAAGAATTCTTCAATTTTTTATACCCTCCCCAAGTATCTTCCAACTTGTGAACTATGCAAGATATCCTATGACCAAGTAAGTCATCAACCAAATCACTAACCATTTTTTATCCTTCATTCGTGACACTCTTTTCTACTTCCTTGATCTATTTGAGCTACTCATTTAACTCATTTATCCTTAATGATAATATTTTTCTATCCTAGGATGATATTTCAACTAAGCTGGATTGAGGTATAGATGGATCTAAAGCAATGGTTGGAGATGGAGGAAATTGTGATTTGATAATGTTGTATTCCTTCAATAATTTTATATGATCTTCTTGTAATTTATTGTAATCAAATTGCAACCTTTTTGTTGTTGCCTCACTAAATAGTGGAGTATTGATAGCTAGTGATGCTACTTGGGGAGCACTTGTGTTAGAAAGTCTCCTGAAAATAAGGTTTCTTGATAAATCACTTACCTCCACTTGGGGTTTATTTAAATCTTATGAAATCACCCAAACGACCAATGTTTCATACTTTGTATTGAAGCCTAATCCAAATTACAAATCATTTGCTTGAACCTCTAAAGTTAACACTTCTAGATCAGATTATTTCCTCCTTATATTATATAACGACATAGCTGAGGCGATGTTTCGATTTGGCAATAATAGGCATCCACTTGACAATTTTTTGCCCTTCATTGGGAGATATGTTTTTAAGTTTAAAATTTAACTCCTCCATATGCTTGGTTATATTTTTCATCTCATCCTTATATGTCTCTCCTTTCTTCTTGTTTAATTTTTCCAAAAATCCTTTTGATTTATTTTTCATTAAAAATTCCTTGAATTCATTATATTGACAAAATCATCATCACACATAAATTTTCTGCAAGCCATTTCCTTGACATCATTTACCATATTGTCCCTAGACCTTAGGTCAATTGTCATTCTATTTTGATGGGGATCCTCAATTGGTGCTCTTGGAGGGGAAGGTAGGATTTGATTAACCTCCTCAATATCTAGTACACTTTCCCCCACCTCCTTTGTGTCTACACAATCAACTGAATAATCCACCATGGGTTGTTTACCACTAGGCCTTATTGAAGGTGCCACAAAAGAGGCACTTAGTACAAGTTCTTATATGTATGGTAGATATGTTTGTGGACTTGATCTTGGTCCTTGGACTCGACCTTACATAGAATAAAGACAATTTTTTTTTATTGTGAAGTGAATGATAGATTGTTACCTACTATTGTCGAGCCCAAGGCATTGCAAAGTACAAACCATTCATTTGGATTATTCTCTTTTAAATTATAAAATTATCATTATTTCCATTGCATTTCTAAATTTAATTCTAACAATTTATCAAATTACCAATTCCAATAAATTTTTATTAATTAATCATATTCATTATTCCTATATACATTTTATTAAATTAATCTAAACCAAAATTATTATTTTTGTTTTGCTTTACTTCATTAATCATAAAATTTAAGAAATATTTTAGTTTCTTGAGATAGTTTAAAAAAAATGATTTAACAATTGGTAAAATTAATTGTAAGGGTAAAGTCCCATGGGGGGTTCAGGGTCTATTTTGGTGGAGTAGCTATTGTTTAGGAATTGAAAAAAAGTTGTGACAAGAAATGGAGGACTGAAAATAAGCAAGAGGCTGCATATTGAAAAAGCTGCTAGGTGGCTCAATAAATTTCTTTCCCTCTTTTTTATTTGCCTCCAATTTTTTTCTACAAAAATTGTTATTGTTACTATTTATTCATGGGGCCACCACCCCACAAGAGTGAGGACCCACCCTTAATTGAAATCTTTTCGTGAAAAATAACATCCCCTAACTTTTAGGGCTTGAGATTTTAGTTGGTGAAATTTGGATGGGGCTAGAAATTTCCCCACCAACTTAGGAATTTTTTCTGCCACTTGTCAATCATTTGGAATTTTGGATTCCCACTAGGAAAAAATAGAGGGAAATGTTTATTTATTAATTATAGCATTCCATTCCAACTTCCCTAAATTTCAGAGTTTAAACTTTTAAACTAAACTGCAATACTAAGTTCACGAGACCAACTTTAAAATATTCCTAAAAAATATTTAAAAAAACCCCCTTCCATGAAACCAAGTAGTAAGTCCCATTAATACTTTCATACACCACAAAATAAAAATAATTAAAAAAAACTTAACCAAAGATAAAAAGACGGAAGAATTGCACTTTGAGAGAAGGGGGGAAAATTCAAATTATCCTCGAAAGTGCTTTCCTCATTTACATACTAATTTGAACTCATTTCTCCCTCCTATTTGTCATGCCTTTCATCCTCCGAATTCCCACCCATTTTCAGAGCTTTCAATCTCCGAATTCCATTAAAAGACCTGAGATTCCGAACTGAATGAAGGCCATGAAACCCTCCCGCAGAACGAAGGGAAAAACTGAGGCCAAGAAATACCTCAAGCCTGGAGCCCTGGCACAACTGCGAGATGCCAAGCGCAGCACCCGATCTTCTTGTTTGACCGCTGCCCATGAGACTCGAACACGAGACTTCAACAACCTCACCGATGCTGAGCCACAAGAAGTGGAAAAGATGCCCTGCTTCAGCAGCAGGACGTTCGGCCCTGCTTATCCTCAGAGAAAAAAGTTGGTAGCGCAGAAAGATTTCCTCCTTGTTCCTGCCTCCCAACAACAAATCACTGTAAGTACACTTCCCACAGAAGAGATCGATGGAAGTAGGACGCTCACACAAGAAATTGTTGCAACTCCAATGCACACAGAAGCAGAGGATCCTAATACTCTCTCTAACTCGCCTTTATTAAATGCTTTAGGTTTGGATATATTAGCTGTCCATTAGTTAGTTCTCTTCTGTACAGCAAAGAGGTGAATAGATTTGGCTTAGGTTTATTTATTTATTTTATTTTCCCCTTCTTCGCATGCGCACAGGTTTTGCACATCAGATCATGTGATTGCACAAATACAGTTGTTTGTGTCCAAAGGTTGAATCTTGTTAGCCTATGTGATTATTGTGAGTAAAATACCTTATTCCTACTCTGTTTTGTATTGTAAACGGTAACTCAAATTTTCCCATAATTGAGCATTATCAACTGCTCTGTTTAATGCAATATGGTTTTGGAATTTGTAGATTCTCTTACTGATTTATTACTTATTAAGCTAACCACAACACTGTGAAAATGTATTAATTTGAAACCCTCATTGTGTTAGGATCTATAATAATTACTCCCAGTTATGTGTTTTTTCCTTAAAAGGAATTCATTTTGTAATTTGCCACTTCTTTCTAATGCGCAGATCTGTTCAAGGGAGCTTGACAATGTAGATGTTTCAGGTCCAAAATAGGAGTGGGGGATTTTTTTTTCTTGATTAGTGCTGAGATTTCTGACTTATAACTGTGTGAGATCTTTGATGCAAAAGAGATCACACATAGTAATAAGCCAGAAATCTCAACACTAATGATCATAGACTGTGGAAACCTCATGCTATTAACATTTTCCTTGTTTCGTTATAATTTATCTTTGTGTTTAAGTTTTATAAACTTCATTTTGAAAACTTTAGTACAGGTTCAATCTCTGAAAATTATGTGAATTTTTTGAAATCTGACAGTTTATTTAAAAAGTTATACACAGTAAAAAGATGCTTATGGTGCCTTGTTTTAATGTTGACCATTCTTCAACGGTTAATCTCTAGGTCTAAATATACCTCATATGTTGATCAATGGACAAACCGTTCCAGTATCTTATATGGTAATTTTATTTTATTGTCATTAATTAATTTATTTACAGAAAGAACTATAGGCATAGATTATGAATCAATTAATAGCTTATAAAATTTTCTACAAATAGGGGATTGATAATAGAGAGCTTTTATATGATTGTTTAATTAAGTTTATTATTTAATTTTTAGTAATACAAATGATTTTATATAATTTTTTAATTAATATAAAATATCATTTGAATGTTCTTTTTAATAATAGTAGAGTTTGTAATTTATAAATTGGAATTTCAATTTAATAGGAGGGATTATATATATATTTAAAATTAAAAAATTATTGAACCATTAATTTTTAGAAAAGTTCTTAAAAATGTTTAAACAATAAACAATTAAATGAAATTAAAACTATATGAAACCACTCTTATAATTTTAGTTGATGAATGAATATCTTATAGAAATGATTTTTCTTCAATACTTTAATTTTGAGGGTTTTCTATTGTGCATTAAATTTTGTTTGCGTAACTAGATTTTGAAATAATTTCAAATGTAGTGTATATAATTTTTCCCCTAGACATGTTTTTTTTATTCTAATGATTGTGTTTATATGGAAAAGCTAATGATGAAGGCATTGGCCACCTTGTTAAGAAAGTAAAGTGGATAGAAACTACATTTTAAATAATGCTTTTGATAGATTAAGGAAACTACGGGCCTAGGCTCTTTAGATCATATAAAGTCCATCAAAATGCTAACAATGTAGCACAAGTTTAGAAGCAAGAACTTAACTCAAAGTAGCTTTTAACAATAAACCCACAATGAAAAGGTAGCCCCAATGTTAAAGTAGACACCAAATTTTGAAGGAACTAGCAACCCTTAAATCAAAATTAAACTACAAACACCCATGTGTGATCTTTTGACTTTTGAGGCACAAAAAGAAGCTTGAGGGTGCCATATCCCCTATGGACCATGGTTAAAGTATTTGAAACACCATTTGTTGAGGGGCAATCTAGAATAGCATTAAGATCAATATTCTTGATATTTATGCATAAGAGCATCGAAAGGAGGAACAATGTCATTTTCTACAACAATGTTGGCAATATCAATAGGAGCAACATGCATTAATGGCTCAAGTGCTTTAGGTAGTACAACTTGAGAATCCATGGTAAAGGTTGGAGCAATATGAACAAGTTCCATAGGCTTGGATTGAGAATTAGGTTGTAGAGTCATTAAAGGAATGGTGAAGTCCTTGGGCTAAATATCATATCACTAAAAGGCAATTGAGATTTGGGCTTAAAGTGCTTGCAATGCTTTGCCACATGTCAAGCATTAAAACAATGACAACAAAAGGGGATGCCCTTGCAGTCTAAAACTTGACACCAATGATGACCAACAACATTCTAGACAATTTCAATAGGGCATGCCTTTAATAATCCTAGGTCCATAGGTATTTGTATATGTCATATGAGTGAATTGTGGAGTTACAAGATCGACCAAAATATACTATCCAAGGATGTTCCCAATCTCAAAATAGTAGGGCTCTTGCTAAAATTGGAGAGGCAAGTTTGGAAGCCTAATTTGGGTGGGTGAGAAATGTAATGATTGAGTTGTTAGATTGAACAAGGGAAACTAGGGTTTGAGTAAAAGGGGATATTGTTTGCACAAGCCACATGAAACCCTAAAAAACAACATTGTAGTCTTCAATCTTATCAAAGGTAACAACAAAATATCCTTTTGCATATGGATAGATTTCAATTCTTCCTTCAATTATAGGGCCTCAAGTATTAGAGATCCATAAATTTAGATTAGGGAGATGTGGCTAGAATCAATTGAACCTACAAATCAATATGTGGGAGGCAAAAATGTCCTTACTTCAAGCACATTAGCCCCAAATGAGATATCAAGAGGGTTTGTAGCATGGGGCAAGGGTAGCAAGTCTTGTTGAGGATTTCTTTGTGCAATAGCAACAAAACATTTTTTCCCCCAATCCCTAATTGATAGGATTATGCAAAAGAGGCATCTGGGGTAGTTGCTAAGCCATCAAAAGTACCCATGTGCTCACCAAGAAGGGAGGATGTTGAAATAGAAGTCGCTTTTTAATTTGTAGTAGTCATGGTACATATTATGTTTTATTGATTGATCACATTGATTTCTAAGGTTTTTATAAACACACAATAAAATTATCATATAAACAATTAGCCAATCATTTGTATGATTTTTTTAACAATTAACATACTAGTATTAATTAATAGTATTAACACAAGATGTCTCATGAATGAGATGCATTCCCCAACAATGTTTTATTTTAAAATTATATAAAATAAACATAGTTGGATCACAAGACCCAACAAACCCCCTAACTCAAAGGACTTTGAAGATGATTTAGAGCATATGGTTGTGAGGTCATCCAATACTCTTTGTTGCACTTGCAAATTGATACACCATACATCTTAGTGTAATCAATTGATGTTGTTTCATTCAAAAGTTTGTTG
>VDFB02026879.1:25620-69029 GCA_007258455.2 Sequoia sempervirens | reverse complement strand
CATTTTAATTTCTTGGGATAGTAAAAGAAAGCTATAGTTTAATGATTGCCAAAATTGATTGTGACTCTCTTTAATATTTTTATACACAACAAAATGAAAATTAATTTTCAAAAAGAAAAAGCTTGAGGATAAACCAAGGAAAAAGAGACACCACCAACTCTTGGCAATTGTGGCTTTGGGATATGGTAGGGAGTGGCCCACTAAAGCCAATAATCTAAAGAAGGAGAATTACAATTTAGGAGGAAGACTAATTAATCATAAAAAAAAAAAATCATTTAAAACATTATTAAAATTCTTTAAAATATAAAAAAATTACAAGAAAAAGAAAGCCCATAAATATGCACTCATTTTAGATAATAACATTTTAACTTGTTGGGATAGTAAAAGAAAGTTATGGTTCAAAGATTGTCAAAATTGATTGTGACTCATTTTAATACTTTTATACATAACAAAATGAAAGTTAACTCTTAAAAAGAAAAATCTCAAGAGAAAACTAAAAAGAAAGAGACACCATATCAACTATTCTAATGATTGCATGCTTAAAAATATGATAGGGAGTGACTCCCTAAAGTTCATAATAATACAACAGTTAATTAGAAAATTCATTTTTCTTTAAAATATTAATCATAAAATTTTAAAACATATATATATATTTTTAAAAACTCATAAATATCCATACATTTTAAAATAAGAAATAATAAAGAAAAAGACTATGATTTATGATTACCAAAATTGATTAATAAATAAAAAGACTATGATTCAATGATTACCAAAATTGATTGCTACTCCCTTTAATACTTTTATACACAACAAAAAGAAAATTAAGCCTTAAAAAGCAAAATCTTGAAGGAAACTAAGAAAAAAGATAGACCACGCCAGCTCTCCTGATCACTGTTAGTTCGAGATATGGCAGAGAATGACTGGCGAAATAAAAAGAATTGCAATCTCAAAGGGAGGAGGGAAAAATTCAAATTATGCTCTAAAATGCTTTATTCATTTACATACTAATTTGAACTCATTCCTCCCTCCTATTTTTCACGCCTTTCAACCCCTGAATTCCCCACTATTTTCAGAGCTTCCAATCTCCAAGCTCCTTTAAAAATTTGAGATTCCAAATTGCTTGAAGACCATGAAACCCTCCCGCAGAACGAAGGTAAAAACGGAGGCCAAGAAATACCTCAAGCCTGGAGCTCTGGCGCAACTGCGAGATGCCAAGCGCAGCGCTAGATCTTCTTCTTTGGCCGGTGCGCATGAGACTCGAACACGAGACCTCAACAATCTCACTGATGCCGAGCCGCAAGAAGTAGAAAAGATGCCCTGCCTCAGCTGCAGGACATTTGGCCCTACTTTTCCTCAGAGAAAAAGGTTGGCAGCGCAGAAAGATTTCCTCCTTGTCCCTGTAAGTACACTTCACACAGAAGAGATCACTGGAAGTAGGATGTCCACAGAAGCAGAGGATCTTAATACTCTTTCTAACTCGCCTTTATTGGATAATTTAGCTTTGGATATATTGGCTGTTCATTAGTTAGTTCTCTTCTGTACAGCAAAGAGGTGAATAGAATTTCGCTTAGGTTTTTGAAAATATAAATTTCCCCTTCTCTACATGCACACAGTTTTTGCACATCAGATCAGTGTGATCTGCACAAATACAATTGCTTATGTCTAAGGATTGAATTTTGTTAGCCTATTTGATTATTGTGAGTAAATACCTTATTTCTACTCTGTTTTCTGTTGTAAACAGTAACTAAAATTTTCCCATAATTGAGCATTATCAAATACTTTGTTTGATGCAATGTGGTTTTGGAATTTGTAGATTCTCTTTCTGATTTATTAGTTATTAATCTAACCACAATATTGTGAAAACGTATTAATTTGAAACCCTCATTGTGTTGGGATCTATAATAATTACTCACAGTTATGTGTTTTTTCCATGAAGAATTCATTTTGCAATTTGCCATGTCTTTCTAAAACCCAAATCTGTTCATTGACAAGGGAGAAAATTACTCCTTGTTTCAATATAATTTATCTTTGTGGTGTAGGTGGGGTTCATAAACTTCAATATAACTCAATCCTTAGAGATTGGATTATGTAAGCTTCGATACAGTTCATTCCTTCATATGGCACTGAGACTTCTTAATAGTAATAAAAAATGGGATAGGCTTTCTTTAATAGTAATAAAAAGATGGGATAGATCTGTCTTTCTTTTTTTTTTTTTAGATGGAGGGTTTTATATCAAACCCAAATTCATTTTGTAATCTGATACAGATGCACGAGTCATAGGCTGAACCTCTTCGTCTAAGAGTCAAGGATTGAGGGGTATCTATTCCGCCAAATTCACCCGGGCGCCTCATCCCTTATGATGTGGGAGTCTTGCACTCAACACTTGATCCTTATCTGATCATTCTTCAATGGTAATTCTTGATGTAGGAGCATATAGGGTACTAGCAATCTTGCATCACCAAAAATATTGTTATTTTATTTTGTCATTTTCAATAAGGGCTTATGGATTAGGAGAATAATATTTTAATTTGCAACAATGTATAATCCCTTTGTGTGAAAATGTAAATGTAAATTTGATGGGAAATAAGTTACCGGTAAAGCGGTAAAAACATCTAGTGGGGGAATATTCTATTTGGGCGTTCACTTTTGGGTGAGGACAAATATTTGTCTTTTAGTAATTTTGACATGTTTTGCATGTACATGTGTCATAAATTGTCATAAGATCAAAGAGAATACAATCCATGGTTTCACAAAACAACCTCTTGAAACCACCTTGAGAAATTCACGCCCCAGTTTTGGGAGTTTCAAAATCTGCAATAATAAATGAGGTCCAATGCATGCCAACCTTCATATGGGCGCCTAAACTCCATCCAATCAGATTTGGTTGTTTATGACATTTTAGAGCTTGTTGATTACACTTTGCATGCAAAGACATGCAAGCAACATGCAAAATTCTTTAATTGTCAAAGTATCTTGCATGTTGTTTGCATGTCTTTGCATGCAAAGTGTAATCGACAAGCTCTAAGGAATCTGGAAGATGTAAGATGTCATAAACAACCAAATCTGATTGGACAGAGTTTAGGCGCCCATATCAAGGTTGGCATGCATTGGACTTCATTTATTATTGCAAATTTTGAAACTCCCAAAGTTGGGGCATGGATTTCTCGAGGTGGTTTAGGAGGTTGTTTTGTGAAACCATGGATTATATTCTCTTTACTCATTCACTATTTATTGATGCCTTTTCATTTGAAGAGGGGGGCTTGGAGAAGTGAAGTTTATATACCCAAATGTTGTCGAAATTGTGCTAGAATTGTTGAAGACACATTTGTTGCATGTAGGATTGAAGAGAAGCCCATGAGCTTCAGTTTTATGTAAACATTTTGCATATTTGAATATGAATTAAGTTGCAGATTTCTCTTCTACTCTTTGCTCATTATATGTATTTGCAGCCTTCTTGTAATGTGTGTTGTGAGGTTTTTGTAATCAGATTTGAAAGGGATAGTCTCCCTTTTCATCAATTCTCTAGTGAATTATATGCCTAAATATTGGAAAATATTGAAAGTGAATAAGCTTTTCAGTTTATATTATAATCAAATATTTATAGTTTATCAATCTTTGTGTTTATAATTATTCAATTAAGCTTGTTGTTTAATTTTGTAGTACAAGTGATTTATGTGAATCTTTAATTAAGTATAAAAATAATATTTGAATTTTTCTTTTCTAATAGTAGAGTTTGTAATTTATAAATTGAAATTTTAATTATAAAGAAAAAGGGGGGATTGAAATTATGCAACCATAACTTAATGAAAAATGTATTATATAATTTTATTTTTTTATTTTTTTCCTTTTGTTTAATTTACATGGTAAAATAAATTTGTAATTTTATAATATCTAAAATAAATAAAAAATTAAAAAAATATCGAATCATTTATTTTTTAAAAAACTATTTAAAATATTTAAACAATAAAAATTAAATGAAATTAACAACTACATGAAACCACTCCTATAATTTTGTTTTTATCTTTGTTGATAAATAAATTCTTGAATGCTTCTTGAGGGTTTTTAATTGTGCATTAAATTCTCTTTGTATATCTAGATTTGAAATAATTTCAAAAGCAAACTACCTATATATTTTTCTTGGAAAATATTGTTTTCTTTATTCACGTGCTTATTTTGGAAAGCCAATTGTAACCTTGTTTAGAAATTAAAGTAGATACAAACTATAAAATAATGTTAATCAATTAAATTATATTATGTTTTATTGATTAATTACATTGATTCTACTTGGTTTTTATAAAGGGTCACAATAAAATTATTTAATGAGCAACTACCCAATCATTTATATAATAAAAGTTATATTTTTGACAATTAGCATACTAATATGAAGCAACATTATTAACATAGGATGTCTCATAAAAGAAATGAATGCCCAACAATATTTTGTTTAAAATTTATAAAATAAAAATATTTGGATTACAAGACTCAGCAAGCCCTCCTAATTCAAGAGGGTTTGGATGATGATCTAGAGCATATGCTTGTGAAATGATTTGACGGTCTTTGTTGCACTTGCAAATTGACACACTACAGATCTTCACAAATGTTGATTAATTGATAGTTCATACCAAATCTTGTTACCTTGTAAGTTGTGACATGAATGATGAAAATTGTATTGACATGCCTATCCTCTTTGACCATTTTGTAGCGGTAGGAATCTAGATTTTACCACTTTGTCAAATTAAATTTGTTGTCATCTTAATTGGCTAACTTCATTGTTCCAATCAATCAATTTTATTGTCATTTGTAAATTGACTAATTTTTTTCTTTATTTTGTCATGTCATTGATTTATTAACTTTGTCATGTTAATTTGCCTTGATGATTAATTGATCACATTATATTAATTAATCTTATTTACTCTTATATCAACCCATAACTAATTAATTGATTAATCATTATTAGTTAATTATATCCTAATTAATCCAATCACATATATCCAATTAAAATAAATAGGTAATCTTAATTATCATCTCCCACCTTAACTCATCAATCAAATTAGTTGACTAGACAATCAAGTTAGATGATTGATCAATTAGGCCAGTTGATCAATTAGGGTAATTGAAACTACTTTAAAACAATGTTAGTCAATTAAATAAAATAATTATATGGACAACTACCCAATCTTCTATATAAGAAAAATAATCTTTGTAACAATTAACATACAAATATGAAGTAACATTATTAACATAGGATGTCTCATAAATGAGATGCAAGCACAACAATATTTTATTTAAAATTTATAAAATATGTATTTGGATTACAAGACTCAACAAACTTCCTAATTCAAAGGGGTTTGGATGATGATCTAGAACATATGATTGTGAAGTCATTTGATAGCCTTTGTTGTACTTGCAAATTGATACACTACACATCTTAATATTAATTAGTTATTGTTTCACACTAAAACTTGTTACCTTGCAAGTTATGACATGAATGATGAAAATTGTATTGGCATGCCTATCCTCTTTGACCATTTTGTAGGTAATATATTCATAAGGGGTGATGGGTTCCACTAGCAGTGATAAAGGTCACTTGTAGACATAAATATTTAATATTATTCTCCTAAATTTGGAAGCCTAGAATAAGATAAGGAAAAGATAAGGAAAAGGACAAATGAGTGATTGTTTGTATTCTCCAAGTGGGAGCTTGGAATGAGGGAACAAATGTCTCTTGGTATTCCATCATTCATTGCATTTAATGTAATGCTTATCTCCCAAGTTTGGGCGCCCAAGTTGGAGGGAAAGTATTGGAGCCAAAACCAGTGTCCTTTCACATTCTAAGGTGGAAATCCAAGGGTTGGGGAAATTTGGAATAAAGAGTCATCTTCAAGGATCCTTGTTTGGTGCTTAAGATGTCTTCAGAAGCCAATAAATTTAGCCTCTTAGATGTAGAAAGTATGAGAAAGAATTAAATGTAGAGTTTCATTGTAGGAACAAGGATAGGTTGAGGCATAAAGAGGTTGTTCATAGGTGCACAATTGTTTCCATGGTGGAGGCAAAACGGAGAATGAAAGTGATTGTATCATAATCTCATTTCTTTGAGGACAATGCATACTTGGCATCTCTTTTTGGTGGATTTTATTCTCGCAAGGGTTTCTCCACGTAAATCTTGTGTTATGTGATGATAATGTATATTTTATTTTTGCATCATTGCTTCTATCTTATGGTGATGTTATTCTTTATATATTATTGTTATAAGTTCACATAAGATGGTGTTATTAAGCATGCTATGTTTGCTAATTTTTTGCATCATAAAGAAGATGGATCTAACCGTGTTAATTCCATATTAAGGCAACTTAATTTTCATATTCGCATACAAGTTTTAGATTTCATGTTGCTATAGTCCAAGCCTTGTATCTCATCCATTGAAGTCATATTTTGATAGAGATTGAATTTCCTAACAATTGGTATAAGAACCTATTTATTTCTCATCAATGGAGACATCAAATCTTCATCTAAAAGTGTTGTTTCCTTGGATAACCAAGATCTTATGGATGATACTGAGACTTATGTTTCCCCATCTTGTGTGGGCACATCCTTTATGGATGATTAGTTCATTGATAACCCATCAACAATACCTATTGCAGTTTCAGATTTTAGAGATGCTTCTTTGAAAGGTTCAAATGATTCATTGTAGCAGGGTCATTTATGTCTTCTAGATTCAGTTCATTGGGACCAATTTCTACCAAACATCTCTTGTTTGTTTATGGAGTCCCTCATTTTAGATCTAGATGTCACTATTGATGACATACATCTTATCTTTGAGTACAACTCTTTTGTCCTTACATTTGTTGCTACTTTAGAGTCTAATGATACTTCTTTGAAAAATTCCAATGATTCTTTACAGCAAGACATACACAGTATTTCAGATACAACATTGTGGGATGATCTCTTGATAGGTATTTCAAACTTATTTATGGAGACACATATTGCGTATATGGAAGACACTATTGATTGCATTCATCTTCTCTTTGATGAAGTTGATTCTTCTTCAGCTGTTGTGAGGGAACACTCTGACCCTCTTATTCATTCTCTACATGATCATTCACCATAATTTGACATGAGTGTGGATAATTGGAATAACAAACATTTCTAAATCTAGATGGAAATTTCCCATTGAAAGTTGTATATGATGGAACTTACCACCACAAGAGAGTTATTTTCCATCAGCTATCATGACTTAGAAGTTAGAGACTAGGCATACAAAATAATTAAGCTCATTAGCTAATCTTCTATCAATAAATTTATGTGTACTTCCTATATTGATAAAAAACAATACCTTTTTCTTTTTTATATAACTGCAAAATTTAAGTGTTTGTGGTTTTCTTGTTCCATTCAACACATGTAATGAGATAGTAGCATTGTCTTCTTCCTCTAAATTTTCACTCTTTAGTTTCATATTTGGTTCATAGATGCTTCTTCCTCTTCTTCAACCTCATTCTCAATAATCATTAGTCCCTTCTCATTATTACCACATTTATGGCCCCTAGAACATTTGCTATCACAATGCCAACATAGACTTTTTTCTCTTTTCTTTGCCTCTTGTTGAGGAGAGAGCTTAGTTATTTGTTTTGAGCTAAAAAGGTTAGCCTCATTTTTGTTCATAGGATTGGTGACATTTTTATCTTTCCATCCTACTATTTGGCCTTGTGTTTATATTTTTATAGAGAAGTTTCTTTTCTCAATATGTAATTCTTGTTGCGTTGCTTTTCTAACTATATAAGGTTCCAATAAAAAATGTTTAATTTTCTCATTAAGTCCATTATGTAGACTTGTAGCCTTTGATAAAGTGTCATATCTCGAGTTAAAATTGACAATCTGATGTGTTCAACATTGTATTCTGCTACAAACCCTATTTGTTTTAAATTTGTAAGTTGGGTATTATAGCTCCCCTTCCATGGTTGCTCATAGTAAGCTACTAAGTCATTGGTAAATTCTCTCCAACTAAGTATTTTCCCTTGATCACCTACCATCCATTGGTACCATTGATAAGGTTTAGATTCTAAATATAGTGAGGCTATGTTGATACCATTGCATCATTTGATATATTATGGAATTTAAATATTATTCCATGAGACTCACCCATGAATTTACATATGTACCATCAAACTTACATATATCTATTTTGGTTAGGTTTAGTTTGGAACCTAAAAAGATTGACCTATTCCTCGACTTTGTCTATTAGGGTTGTACATACCTTGGTGGCTTTTTGAACCCCTTAATTCTAATAGCATTAATTTTTCAAACCTACATAATCCCTCATTTAAGGATGTTATAAATGGGTCATATAATTTTTATTTTTTTTAAAGAAAGGGGGTAAAAAATTATTCAATCAAAGGAACATTACAAAGAGTAGGAAAATCCTTCAAAAACCACCAACCGAACACCCTACCGAAGTCCTTGAACCCAACCAAGGATCCAATTACATATGAAGGTCTTCCATGATTATATTTTTAAGGGACAAAGAAAGCTCTGAGGATAAAAGTCCCCAATCACCTATATTCCACCTCTCCCCATTCTCAAAAGCCCATTTCACTCGAAGATCAACCACACTATTCCATTCCCTGGGAATATGACAAAAGGAAAAAAATTCCAATGAATTGCACAGTTTCACAATCTACTTGATCACAATAGCCAGTTTCTAGTTAACACCATCAAATCTATGCTCATTTAATATATCAACTACAATCTGTGAATCTGATTCACAAATAATCCTCTTCCAACCCAGAGAACAACCTCTTTCAATAGCATGTAAAATATCAAGAGCCTCCATAATATTATTAGAATGGTGACCCTTATAAATAGAAAAGAAGAAAACCACAGCTCCATTATTGTCTCTACCAATAACACCAATCCCAACATGCCCAAGATTCCCCCTAGAATATCCATCAATATTTATCTTTAGAACTCCTTGAGGGGGAGGTCGCCACCGACCCTCCCTATAAACCTTCTTCTTGACCTGACGAGGGCCATTATTAACAAGGAAACCAAATCCTCTACCCTCCAAGTGTAGATTCCTCACAAAGGCCAGCTCACTTGAATCCACAGTAACCAATAGGTCACACTTTGCTAAAATAATCTCCTGGACCTTGTTGAAGATCCTTCTCCATAAAGGTCCCCTTCTTGCTTCACATCCTAAAAAATCTTTTTGTTTCTCTCAAGCCAAAGATTCCAAATAATAAAGATAGGGCCAATAATCCAAGCAATCTGAAGAAAAGCCGCCTTAGCAGGGGGTCACCCCAAGCTTTCCCAAATCTCTATCAAAGAAGAGGCATGAACACAGGGATGGCCCCAAACCCCCCACCAAAAATTCCAAATACGCATAGCATAAGGATACTGAAAGAAAAGGTGTGAAGTACACTCCTCACTGAAACTGCACAAAACACAGATGGAAGGACCCTGGAAGCCTCTTTTCTGAAGATTTTCCCAAGTAAGACATTTATTTTGAACAACCAACCATAAAAAGAAATTGCACTTAGGCCAAAAAAAATTATTCCAAACCCGTTTCCACCATGGGACCCCAACCTTTCCATACACATGTCTATCCAACTCCATATATCCATAAGCAATAGAGAATCTTCCCTTCGGATCCAAAATCCAAGCCAAAATGTCCTTATCTTGAAGAGAACTACACATTCTATGAGCCAAAATTCTAGCAAGCTCTTGCCTCTCCTCCTCAGTCCCACCAAGAGGCCACTCCTTGGGAACCTTCCAATGCCACACCTCCACCTGACCCAAGACCTGAATAGTTTTAAAGTCTTCCACCTTACACCAACTAGCTCCCTTCAAGCTATCACAGAGGGGTTGCAAATGAGGAAACATAGAAATAATAGAGGGATAACCATCCCAAAAATCATACCAAAAAAGAGCTTTGGAATCCTTATTGCATATCCAAAACAAACCTTCCTTTATCAGCTTATCCCCTTTCTTGAGAGTATCCCAAATCATAGACCCTTTCCCCTAGAGACAATATCAAGGAACATCATAAGGGTTCACCCCATTGAGGTACTTATGATTGATAATTCTTGCCGAATCTTGATTTTGGTAGGTGCACCAACGCCAATATAACTTAGCAGCTAAAGTATGGCCCATCAAACTAGCAGACTTAAGACCAAGACCACCCTCTTGTTTTGGCCTACAAATTGATTCCCACTTCACCAAACTCCACATTGAATTGAGAAGATTACCCTCCCAAATGAATTGACGGGCGAGGGCATCAAACTCCTTACCAAATCTGGTAGGAGCAACTTGCACAAAGCAACAGTAAATAGGAAGAGATTGAACCATAGATTTGAGAAAAACCACATGACCCGTTGAAGAGAGCCACTTGTGAGTCCAATGACTAACCCTCCTACAAAATTTATCCAAAACATCCTGCCAAAAATCTTTTGGTTGAGGACCCACTATAAGGGGAATCCCCAAATAAACCAGGGGAAGAGTGCCAATCTAAAATTGAAGAATCTAAGCAATCCTAGACTGAATAAGCCGAGGAGTATTGAAAAATTAAATAGAGGACTTGTTATCATGATGAACAAATAAGGGGATAGAGGATCCCCCTGTCGAAGACCCCCAGAGGCTCCAAATAAAATTGAAGGCTCCCCATTGATAGGCACTGAAAAGGAAGAAGTCACACAACTCATGATCCAATCAACCCACTCTCTATCAAATCCAAAAGCTAAGAGAACCTTCTATAAGGCCCATTTGACCCTATCATAAGCTTTTTCCATATCAAGTTTGATAAACATAGCCTTTTCCTTAGAGACTACCATTGAGTGAATAGACTCAATAGCAATAACAACCCCATCCAGATTTTGTCTGCCTACCAAACCCCCCCTTGCTCATTGGAAATTAGAGAGTTGAACCAATGCTTAAGCCTTTCTGCAATCAGTTTGGTAATGATTTTATAAACCACATTGGAAAGGGCAATGGAGCAAAACTGATCCAAGGAACACACACCTTCCTTCTTCAGAATAAGAGCAAGAAAAGTGGAGTTTATGGCCTTCAACATTTCCTCATTCCTCTAAGATTCTTGAACAACCTCCAAGAGATCTACCTTGATAATCTCCCAAAATACTTGAAAAAAATCAATAGGAAAGCCATCAGGTCCAAGGGCTTTACCTTTTTCATTTGAAACAAAATAGTCTCTAATTCTTGCATAGAGATGGGTCATAAGAGAGCCTCATTCATCTCATGAGAAACCAAAGAAGGAATACAAGACATAATAGAATTTTCCTGGGAAATCACCAGGGGAGAATCCTAAAAAAAAGAGTCGAAAAGAACTGAGAAGCCTCTCAGGAAAATTCAGCCTAAGAAGAAAGTTGAACTCCTGAAGAAGAAACAAGAGAGCTTACTAGATTACCATTTCTCCTTGCTGCAACAGAGTGATGGAAGAAGGTAGTATTTCTATCGCCCTCCTACAGCCAATCAATTCAGGACTTTTTCTTCCAAAAAATCTCCTCCCTTAGCTCCCATTCTTCAAGAGCCTTAGTTGTCAAAGCCTCTTCCCTACACAACTCAACTATGAGACCAAGATCACGAATCTGGCAGGTGATAGAGTCCAAATGAGCCTGAGCTAAAAACTTATTGTGGTGAAGATTTCCAAAACATTTCATATTCCACTTCTTGAGTTTATATTTCACAAACTATAATCTCTTGATAGAGGTGTACATAGTCGTACCATAGGCGGGTCTCCCCATACGCCACCAATCAACCATTAGCTCATGAAGAGAAAGATACCGAAGCCACATAAGTTGGAACTTGAAAGAAAGATTCTTATAGGCTCTAAAAGGAACAATTGAAAGTTTAATAAACCAATGATATGAACCTCTCCAATCCTAGATCTTGAAGCTAGTATTCCAACTATCCCCAACCTAAAAACAAGAGATAAGAAACCTATCCAACCTCTCAGAAATAGAAGTATCACAACACCTTCAATTATTCCAAGTGAAAATGCCATTATTAGGTTTCACATCAATAATATTCAACCTAGCCATGTTGTCTAAAAGAAGAAAAGAAATAGGATCCAGCTTGGCAATACCCCCTTTCTTCTCCTCTAAATAAGAAACAACATTAAAGTCTCCATCTATGATCCAAGGATGCCAAAGAATAAGAGAACAAACATAACTAAGGTGAGTCTAGAGTTGGGACTTATCCATCAGATCAGTGGGATCATAAACATTAGTGAAAAGACATGATTCACTAGATTCTAAACTTGAAGCAATCATAGAGATAGAAGAGCAACTCGAGATCCAACACAGAGGAACAACCTTTCTTGGATCCCACAAACAAGCCACATCTCTAGAGCTAACAAAAGCACCAACACACTGACAGCACCCTTAAGGCCAAACACTAGAGGCTCTACTCAACATACCATCCACTGATAACTTAGTTTCTTGAATAAAGACAATATCAGGAGAATGACAACCAATTATCTCACGAATAGCCTTTTGTCTAGGGATGCTATTCAAACCCCTCACATTCCATGAAAAAAAAATCATTTAGGGGGATGAGAGAAATGAGAGTCTAGGGTTTTCACCAACCCAAATTCCACTAGAGTCTCACCCATCAACTTAACCTTCTCAAGGTCTTTCTTGCGACCCACCTTAGAAGTTTTCTTTGGGGGGGCTTCTTAAGGGGCTTTTGTTGCAAACCTAAAGCCTGTGTAACCACCCCATTTTTCTTTGAATCCAGAGATTCAACCACCTATGAAGAAGGAGAAACCACCATAGCCCTGTCATCCTTCGAAACTGCCACAACTCTATCATCCTTTGAAACCAAAGATTCAACAAGATTGGAGGCATCCTATAGTTGAAGAGGAACATCCATTTCCATCTGACCAACTTGTAAGTTTTCCCCAACTAGGTTATGATTCCCATCTTCTTCATCCTCTTGTAAGACTACTTCTAATGAATCAGTACTAGGAGGAATCCCAACTGGAATTCCCTCTTCTTGAACCAAGTCATCCAAAGCATCAAATCGATTAAATATCCCATCATTTTGTTTATCCATGAGAGTTCTCTTCTAACCCCTCCCATTATTATGAGGCTTACCAGGAACAAATTCCTCCATATCTGCATCCCCCTCCACCATAGGAGCCTTCCCATTATCATTCTTAGGAGCAATCTTAGCTAAAACCTTAGCTGCAATAGATGCCTGGTTAAACTGAGGGCATCTCCTTTGCAAATACTTGTACTCATGACAAACTCGACAATGAAAAGGGAGAGTTTCTTAATCGAGTTGTTGAATCCAAGAAGAGGATAGAACATAAACTTCTATAGAATCAAGCAAAGGATTGTTTAAATCAACTTCAACACAAATTTGAGCATAAGAGATTACCTTCTTGTCCAAAGTTTGTTGTGCAAGCCTCACTGGTTTACCAAGCAAACGAGCAATCATATGCAAAATATCACTTCTCTAGAACTCCAATGGAAGCCGAGGTAGACGAACCCAAACTGGAACCAGTGTAGAAAGTTCTTCAATAGAGTTGAAACCCCCATGCCAAGGTTTGATGAAGAGCTCAATCTGATTGTAGAAATATGGACCACCTTCACAAGCCTTATTCCTATCTATCATGCAAGAAAAAATGACCAAAAAATAATTATTGGCAGCCAACATTATCTCTATATCTCCTCCAGGATTCCAAACCCAGTGAATTCAAGATTCCAAAGCTGGCAAAGAAAGGCGATGACCCATTAACTTGCAAATTAGAGCATGGTTACTCAAATAAGCAACATCCTCTGCAATGGAGTCTAGCTGAATCACCAAAATGGGGCGATCCTAGCAACATTCCAAACACCCATTCACCTTTTTAATTTTGGGAAAACCCCTTGATGAGGAAGACCCTTCACCATTTGGATATCTTTTGAAAGACTCTATAACCCAAGACAGAAAAGACATAAAGAAAAGACCACAAGCAGAGCACCACTCTACAACAAAACCCAACACCAGAAAAAGACTAAAACCAAGGGAGAGGGCCTTAGACCCACCGCTACAAGGAGGAATGAGCAAAAAAATAGAGCAACAACACCCACAAAACAACACACCCCTCACAACAGCCACATGCCAACAATACAAGGGAAAAACAGAGAAATAAGCCCCCTTGTACACAAAAACACCCAACCCCTGCAACCCCTGAGAACAAGACACTCCCAATCACCACAAGCCGATTCCAAAAGCATGCACGCAACTACGCTTACATGCATACCTCACCCATTTTAGGGTGCGGGTCTACACATGTCTCCCGCGGGCACTCCATGCATCTTTTCAAATGGGTCATATAATTTATTCTTAATGAAATGTACTATTTTTTCACAATCAGGTGGAATTATTCCCTCAATATTTGGTGGTGGAAAATAAAGACGATCGTTGGTTTCTCCATTCATAAAAGAACCCTCTAGTCCTAACAATGACATGGATTCAAGTTGTTTTTTATTTTGAACTATAGATTCCTCTTTATTGATTAAGGGAGGATAGTATCTAGTGTGAGTTGTAACCATACAAATTTAGGATATATGCTAAGACAAGTTTTAAAATTTATGGGTTGACTAAAACCTAACCACTAAATTAAGGAGCTTAATTTTTGTCTAACAGTAAATTACAAAAAATTAACCCTACCTAATTTTTTATAAGGTTTCCAAAAATATAAGTTTTTAAAAATTTCAAAAATTGCAGTCTATAGTGCAAAATAATGAAAAAAATTGACTAAACTTTGACCACTAAATTAAAGAATTTATTTTATTTTTAATAGTAAATTTCAAAGAACATACCCTACCTAATTTTTGATAAGATTTCTAAAAATGTATTTTTTTTAAAAAAATTCTAGAAAATTTGACCTACAAATCAAATTAATCAAAAATAATAAAATCTTAATAAATGTTAAAAAAAATTATCTTCAAAGTTTTTTTAGAGCTTCTATACTACATAGCTCAATACCCAAAAAAATCATACCAAATTCACACTAGTTTGGAAGTTATTGTCGAAACAAAATGTTGGCCCAAATCATAGCTCTGATACCACTTGTTATGATATTTTTTAGAAATATTTATTAAAAATTTGAAATATAGCAAACCACTTCGAGGGCGCTACCTCCAATAATCAGAAAATATGATATGAATTGAATAATTGATGATATGATGATTTGGGAGGAACATCTCCCCTTTATTTATAGGCTTAACCATGTAAGGACATACCCCTTCATCCTAATAAAGAGTATTTAAGGTATTAACTAAAACTAATGTTAAGGTTAACCATGCCACAAGTGCTTAACTCATTATACATAGGAATATATATTATATTCTTAGTATATATGATATTAGGGTCATAACATTAGATAGAATATTAGGGATCTAACATGCAATACCATGATTAAGAAGATTTTTCTGTATTTCTTCAATTTGATGAAACCAACATTCTTTTGTTGTATGTCTTTTCTTTCCACTATATCCACATTTAATTTTCTATTTTATTAGGAGGATTACATAGAATACTCAAATGGAAGGGATTTAGTGTGAGAGGCATGATCACATGAACCAACAAACTGAAAAATGAAAACACCTAATTTCCTCCCTTGATGCAGAGATCCCCCCAAAATGATTAGTGTTGATTATAGCCCCCCCAAAATAACGTGCTAGATAATTTTTATAAGTTGTGAAGATTGGATGTCAAATTGACCGTTTATAATACATGATGATTTTTTATTTTTTTGAAAAATGGGAAAATCCAAATCTTTTTATTTATTTATTTATAGATAAGTGCTACCAAAACAGGGGGTAGCTCCCAGGTGCATCCAAACAAGAATACAGTAGGCTCGCAGGCATCATAAAACATCCCCTAGCAACTAATACTCCAGCCCGCAGGCATCATCAAATAACCCCTGACAACTAATGCTCCAAAAACTGGTAGATTATAGCTAGGTAATTGCCCAGTGCAGTGATCCACCTAAGGCTCCCCTCGCCAAGCCAGGAATAGTCGGAAGCCATAAACTGGGAGAAGGCCTCCATATTCACATTTTTAACCCCGGTTCAGAAGACTTCCCATGCATCTGACATATAGTTCACCAGGGCTTCCCTGTGTTGGCATAATATCTCTGCCTCATCTTCATTGCCCTCTGCGACCTCCTCCAACACCATTGTAGGGTCAAAGAACGAGCGCAGGAAGCTCATCCATCCATCTGACCTCAATTCCATGGTTGCATTTGCAAGTGCTTGAACATTTTGGCCTACCGCGATCCTATTAAGAAGCACAAACACCCATTCCCTGGATTCACTTATATCCACGAGGGCACCAACCACTGTCTCATATATTCTACTGTTGCACCAGTGCTGATTCACATTTAACACCCGGGATACGGGAAAATCCAAATCTTAAATTTACAAGTAAATTTGAATTTCTTGCAAAATTCTGATAGAAATAAAAAAAGTTCCCAAAATTTTGATAATCAAGGTGAAAGTTATGCCTTGTCAAAATTTGCTTACAAATATGACTTCAAATGCCAAAAAATGCAATTAAACAACACAAAATTGAAAAAGTCTCAACGCTAAAATGTCAATTAGAACCAACTTTTTGATGACTATTTACACTCAAAATAATACCCTGAAAAAATGAAAAAGAGCCCCTACAAGAATTTGAAATTAACCAATCACCACTAGCCTAACAATTTATCTAAAATTCTAACCATTTAGTTTTGACAGTTGAAATACAAGTTTTAAATAAAATGAAATTCATATTAAATTTAAAAAAACACTAGAAGATGGCTTAACAAAGGACTTGATTGGGTCAAAATTCATTGATTAGCGGCCAAATCAATCACACTTGTAACATACTATAAACCTTCAAAGCATATCGTTGATGGGATATGCCTGCCACTTGACTCTACTGGAAATTAGCAATGGTGACAAAAAATAATTCATAGAGGATTATAAATGAGGTTGTGTGCAAGTGAGTTGAGGTTATCCAGGGGTTGCAAAGGGAGGCAACCTATTGAATGTGCTAATGAGGTTGCATGGAGATTGAGGGAGGCATGGAAATCCTACAATCACACTCTAGCACCTTCCCAAATCCTCACACATTTTTTAGCACTATTGTGTGGTGTAACAAACAATAGTTATGAGGAACACATCATATTCAACAACCAACTCAATACAGATCATGAAATAGCTTATGATAATCTTGATGAAGAATTTGTAGCAATGATTGAAGAATCATCGACTATTGTTGGAATGCTTTCAAGCCCTATAGGTGATGATTCTAGACAAATGGTCAAATTATTGACCTAAATTTCTTGTAGATATGTTATCATGTATTCTATTGTCTCTTATGTGTTTCCCACTTGTTGATTCAACTACCACATGCAATGGGGTTTATTAATGGTAGAAAAGCAATGGAAGTCACATTGCCAGTGCTAGTGTCTCATCTCTTGTGAGAGGAGACACACAAGTCATCTCTTTGTGAGAGAAGGAAAGCATGTTGTCTCTTTCCCTCTACAAAAAAAACTTGAGATCTACAAAGAAGTAGTGAATAGGTGGATGGTAGCCACCTATTGATGAGGTCATTGCTAGAAATGGAGGAAGTGGTGCTAAAACTGGAATTTGTAGTGCCCCTTCCTACTAGCCTTTATCAACCTCCACGAAGAACTCAACATCTCAAAAGATGCAACAAACTCTTTTGACTTCCTCTACAGGGCTAGGTATTGAAGCTATAATAGCCATGAAGAGAATTAAACTTGTAAATACAATTTTGAATCCTGCAACAATAGGCTGATAGGCCAAAAATACATGCAATATGCCAAATATTTGCAAAATATAATTTTAACCCTAATGGGAAGATGGGCAGAGGGTCAGATTGGCCCTCTGCTAATTTTTAATTTTTATGACTTTTGCACAATCGACATAGAGGCCCAAAAATTTACAAAAAAATGAAAATTATCAAAATTGATAAATGAAAGGTATTTTTTATTTCTTGAGCTTTATGGATGCAATGGTAGTGTTCATTTGGATCTATAGCACTTTTTTGATAGGTCTATATGCGGTAGTCACCTCAATGCAGGAAGGAATGTGCTCTCATGGCTTTGATACCATGTCAGAGAATTCCAAGATCAGAGAGCTCAAATTTGATAACCTTCCACAAGTGAAAATATAAACACAATAGTATGTATATCAGTATGATGAAGAGTGTATAAATACAATGATCAAAACTTGCTTGTATAGGAAAGGATGAGGAGGTGATGAGGTAGGAGTGAAACTCTATCTACCCCTCCAAAGATGGGACACTTGTGAGCTCACTTGACAAGTGTGTGAAACTGTCAATAGGTGTCTCAAGTCATGAGGACACATGTCCCAACCATATGAAGTGAGACAAAAGTAAAAGAAACCTAAGTAAACTTAAGCTAGGTGTAAATGGGTCAATCCTAGAAAGGTGATTAGCTAACCATGTATGATAATGACTTTATTTACATTAACATTTTTGTTTTATTTTTAAAGGGTTTTTGAAGAGCATATTAAAGAAGCTACAGTTAAAATTTCAAAGGAATTAGAGCATAGTTGAGTGATTTATTTTAGAATTAAGATTTTTGCCCAATTTATTTGGAAAGCACATATCTTCCTAATCTTGCTAAATTTATTCCTACATTTTAGTGGGGTTTTGTAAAAGTAATATAGGAGCCTACAATAAAAAAACTAGATTAATTGGAGCATTAATAAGTGATTTATTGTAGAATTAGGTTTTCCAACAAATTTTCTCTCAAGACCGCAAAACACCTAATTTCTAGGATTTTTTGAGAAAGTGCAACCTAGGCCTTGGTAAGTTATAGATACCTTTTTAGAGTATTTTGACTTTATTTGTGTGATTTATTGTAAAATCATCTTTTTAGAACTTCTTCACAACAAAAAGTAGCCACAAAAAAGAAAAAGAAAAGAAAAAGAACAAGAACTAGAACAAGAAAAAGAGCAAGAGAAAGAGAAAGAGAAATAACAAGAGCAAGAACAAGAACAAGAGCAAGAGCAAGAGAAAGAGAAAGAGAAAGAGAAAGAGAAGAGCACGAACAAGAAGCAACAATAGAAGAAGAAACATAAATAAAAAAGGAGATGAAGAAGAAGGAAAATAAATAGTATTGAGGAAAATGCTTTTGTAAAGAGGAGGGAAATGTTATGCCCCTACCCCTATAGTGTGTATAGTGTTATGATTAGTCAGCTTGTGGCTACTTAAGTCATATTATCTTATTATATTGTTATTTAGTTATTTAGGTTGGCCTAAGGCTTATATAGGGTTATCTATGTCAGCGTGAGTGATATCCTAGGCATAAGTATGGTATATATAGGAGGTATAGGTAGGTTATTATCATCTTGTTGAGTATTAAGTTCTTATTGAAGACTATTGGAGGTATCCTCCTTAAAGTGGATTAGGAGGTTGCCCCCTCAAAGTGGCATATTATTATCAAGTATTTACAACATATTTTAGATTATATTATTATTGTGCAAGTTTTTTATAACATGTGATAAAATGGACCATGGAAAGTGGGAGGCATGCTCATAAATATTGGTAGAATGATAGTAAGGGGGATGAAATGGATGGGAAGATGGAGAGGGAAGTGGAATTATTTAAAGGATTGGATGGAAGCGAAGGAAGGATAAAAAATAGGTGTTGGATAATAGATGGGTTGATGGAAGACTTATGGATGGGTGGATGGGATTGTTGTCAGGACCAAAATTGGCACACACCTTGAAGGGTTGTGGAGTTGTGGAAGTGAAGTGGATTTTGGATTTTTATATCTATATGGAGGATTGGATGTGGATTTTTGGATATAAGGACCCAAAATAGATTTGGAGGGTGAGAGATTTTTAGATGGAGTGGTGGAAGCTTTTGAAGGATTAGATTTGGATGGAAATTTAGATTATGTTTTGAGATGCATTTCTTTTATGAGTAGCTTAGGAATCCACATGGTTTTTGTAATTTTTTTTCTTGATAAGTCTTTGTGGCCTTTTGGATTTATATTTTTTAATTTGGATCATATTTTCCTTTGTTTTGGTATGTCTTTTTGAGGGGACATGCTGATCCTTGGATTTTTGTGGATTTTTGGCTTTACGCATTTTATATTTAGCATCTAAATTGATTTCAAGAGAAATGAGATTGGTGGATGGAGATTAATGATATTGAGGTCTTATGGATTGGTTTATGTAGGTAGGATGTTGAAAGGGATTCAAGGATGTGTGTCTTTGTTGATCTTGAGCGAGGATATGAGAGGATGGATAAATAAGATAATGTGATTTTGGAATAGGAGTGATAGGTGGTGGAATTTAAGGATCCAAGATGGATGGAGGGGATGAAGGACTTGGTTTTGGGATATAGGGACCCAAAATAGATGAAAGGGATGAAGCACTTTTCTTAAAAATATAAGGACCTAAGATGGGTTTGGAGGATGGGGAATGTGGATATTTGGATTTAGATGGTGGATTTGGGATTTGGGATGAATATAAGATGTAACAAAATATTGACCTTGGTAGCCAAGGCCATGATAATTAGGATTTTCTTTGATGCTTAGGGGTTCTAACATGCCTTGTTCATGGAAGCCCAACCCTTTTCCATAATAATGCATATTTTAGAAAATACTTTTATCAATATGATACTTGTTATTTTGAAAGCAAGATGCGAGTCCATTTTGAGGGGGATATGACATGAAAGGTATGATAGGTTCTTGGATGAAACTCGATTGTATGAAGGAAGAATAACCCATTTGATAGGTGTGGGGTTCATGGATTGCTTGGATAAGAGTGATGGGATCTATGGAGGATTGGTATTATGACATTGAGATGAAGGGATGCTTTGATCTTGACTTGGATTAGGATCATGGGATGGAGGAGGATCATAAGATGGGGTGGATTGGAGGGGATCATGACAGAGGGATTAAGGGATACTTTGATATTAACTTGGGGATGGATCATGAGTGGGAGTGGAAGGTATACTTTGACCTTGACTATGAAGGGGATCATATGATGGAGTGAAAGGAGTGTCTTGATCATGAGAGGGGAGAGGATCATTGGGTGGGGTGGAAGGTGTGATTTGATATTGATTAGGAAGGGGATCATATGATGGAAAGGGATCATCTTGGATTTCCTTCACGCAAATAAAATCATGACCAAAGATTGGATTATCATAGATATTATGAGTAAACATAGGATTGTCATGGACATCAATTTTTTTGGATGGGATGGATGGTGGTGTTTGACCTAAGGTTTTGTGGTCATGGACATGATCTTGATTTAGACTAGGGTACATTTGGGTATGCTTTGAACTAAGTTTTTGGCATGTTTGGATTTTTTTAGATGGTGTGATGGGGGAAGAAGGTTGGATAGATTCTTCAACCTGGGTGGATGGAGGTTGATGCATACATGGGAAGATTGCATAAATTTATTTGTGTTTGGGGGGCTAGGCTCTGTTGGATGCAAGGAACACTGAGAGGGGGGGTGAATCAGTGTTCAATGATTTTGACTAACAAATCATATCTAAAAACCATCAACAGTAATAATAGTACTTTATATTACATTAGCAACACATAACAGATGAAAAAATGTAGTCACATCAATAATCACCATAACACCAGATATTTTTACATGGAAACCCTACTAGGGGAAATACCACAGTGGAGATTAATCCACAAAGTTTACTATGTTAAAAGTAAAACAAAAGAGGGGAATGCACTTGCATTCAGACGCACTGCCTAGAGCTCACTGCTCAAAGAAGAAGGCTCACTGCCTTACAATTATAATAATATAGATTACAAAAAAATTTGAACTGAGAATATAGCATCTACAAATGCCTTGATTCAGTTCCACTGAAGCGCACAATCTAACTTTGGACCTTCTGCCCAAATCTGTTATGCTTTGCTCTATTCTCCTACTGAAAACCCTTCAGAAGTACAACTAATATTTTATCAATCAATTTTTCTACTCTTTTAGCACACGTACATCTCTCTTCACATGATGTAGACCACACATACACAAAGTGAATTTTGGATCTTCCTTATATATCCGCTAACCCAAAAAATCAATACATGTCAGCGTTTCAACAAAATATAATATTCTTTGCATATATCTGCCATGTCGGCCTTAAATATTTAATTAAAAATGAAGCGTACCTTCATAAGTCGGCTAGACTTATAGAGGGAACCCACACCATGGTTCTAAACATAAAGATAGCAAAATAATTATTCCACATACATCCGCGATCCACCACATCAAGCATGTTGGCCACAACGAAAAATAGATCATAAGACGTGCCACCGAACCTCTTAACTCAAGCTATGATTAATACAACACCTCAAAACTTCTTTAGTAAAATAGTGTGCGAGCTAAGGAAACTTCCTTGGAGATCCACACTTCAAAATAGTGATCCGGTGAAGTAGTTAGATCAACATACCAACCAGATGTCTTGTTTTTTACTTTCTCTGCCGATATACGTGCAATTGATACTACAAATCAAAATGTAGACTCCAGTTTCCATCAATGACAACACAAGTAGCAAAATTCAACCTTATCAAAGCCATATGCCAACAATCTCCCCCTTTGGCATTGATGGCAACACTTAGTGAAAAATTGACTAAGTGTCAAAACCAAAGATAACAAAACCAAAATTACTACTCCCCCTTTGGATGTCAAGAATTTTTTCACTTCATTCTCTCCCCCTTTGACATCAATGACAAAGCTCTACTACATCCACTCTACACTTCTCTTCCTTATCCTCTCCTTTAAAATATTTAACTTCACTATCTCTTACTCCATTCTCTTCCCAAATATTGATGCAAAAATTGATCAAAATTTGATAACTGCTACAAAGATTCAAAAAATTATTTTATTCTTAGCTTTCAATTATAGGAGGAATTTCTTCTAGGAATCCACTGTAATCCCAATGGCTATGATCAGACTGTTATTTTTTGAAGTTATGTTAATTATTTTCATAAGAGACTCAGGAATAGTGATTACTACTTCCAGTTCCTCTCATAGTTTAAGAGTCTCAATCATTTGTTCTAATCTCCCTTCAGTTATATCTTTGACTTTCTAGAAAGCATCAATGAGAGCATTCTTAGCAGTATGAACTTTTGCATGCTCAATTTGTAAATCATAAACTTTCTTCTTCACATCTCCATTCTTATCCAAGAGCATACTGTAATTTTGTCCCATCTTAACAAGCTCACTTTCAATCTCTTCAAGCTTATCCTTGTATTTTCCTACCACATGGGGCCACCTAAGACAATAGTTAAAGATTTTATTTGCAGAATCAATACACTATCTCAGCTCACTCACTTTCTTCTTCAATCTGGAAAGAGATAATCTAAATTGCATTTTTAGATGAGAAATCATTTCTTCTTCCTTCCTTTCTAGGGGCATAGACTCCATAGATATCTTGAAACATTCAATGAGTTCTTTCGGGAGAACATCCTGCAAACTTTCCAACTCAATATTGTTATCAATAAAGTACCTTGCTAGAGTGTTTTCAATAAAATCCTTTTCATAAGATGGACCATTCAGCCATATGCCAGATATCTTTTGCATGTCATCTGCATCCTAAATGATTTGCATTATCTTTGACTTAAACAGAGCATTTTCTTCATCACTGTCTTCAACAATTATTGTTTCTAGTTCATCTATTTTCAATTGATCTTTTGGAATACATTCTTTAGAAACTTCATCTTCTACATCCACAACCACTTGAATTTTCCATTTTTTTTCAATCTCTACAAACTTGGGTGCCAGAGGAGTGACACCAGTTGTATCCCTTTTTCTTTTCTGCTTTTTCTCTCCTTTTTCGAAAGATGATCTAATCTCAGTTTTTTTTGCTAGAAGAGGAATAACACCAAGTTCTCCAAACCTTTCTAATACCTTTCTAAAGAAACTTTCATACACTTGTTCACAATTTTAAAAAGAGTTGAAATGGTTGAAGAATTGCTTACAAATCGACATATTCTCTCTCCACACTACATTGTCCTTCAACGGCAAACAGTTTAGAAAGTACATCATAATACATATTGCCAGAGTACCAAACCTAAATTGGTAGCCAATATCCTTCATTAATTGAACATTCTCCAACAATTGCTCCTTCATTAGACTACACAGATCAAAGTCCTTGTTCTCAATTATCATTTTTTGGCGATATATGCAGCACCTACCGAGGTTGATCCTTCTTGGTTTCTAAAATAAATATTGTATGAAACTCCATAAGCCACATACCTTGTTAAAGGGTCTTTAATTGTTGAAATTATTAGAGCCCTCTAATCTCCCCTTATTCTGGTTAGGGCTTCAACCTCCATATTGCAAATCGACTTCTTCGGTAATTCACCGACATTGCATATGCTAGTTAAATTTCTGATCACATCCTTGGTAATTTGATATGGTTTATCCAAATTGAGAATATCATCGTCTAATTTGTTTAGGAAAAACTAAATCACTTTTGCATTGACGAAATGAGGATAGATGTTCCATATATCCAAGTTCTTGATCCTTCAAGCCTTCTAACATTGGTGAGCGACAACAAATTTATTTCATCCTAATCTTCTGGCTGCTATACTCGTCTAAGGTTTTGGTACCTTTTATTTGCTTCATGTTTCGTTCTGAATAGAGTTGTACGAATTACAAAATTGATGAGAAATTAATGATTAATAGGAATACCTGGATATTCGCTAGTAGAATGACTTTTTGCCCTTGAAATTTTGCAGAAGAGTACTCTCGAACTGTTCTCCTTCAATGCTTGGTGCCGAAATAGGGTTCAAAATTCCCTTTTATAACTTTACTTTTTTCCACAATAAATGTGTTGCCCTAGAAGTTTCGGTTACACTCCAAACTCAAATAGCAAGCAAAGAATTCAACTTCGGACCTATACCATTTAGACCAGTTCATCATATCATTGCAAATACTTCTAGCTACTAATGACATCCAGAGTCCAGAGATTTGATGCCAAGAATACACAAAGGGGGGGGTCAATAAATTTTCATGAAAAACTCCCCCTAGGTCATTGACCTGATATCAATTGCCAGAGGAGCTACCAGATAGGGCTTCTAGTATAGCTTTATTTCCTTCATCCATTTCACTTTTCTTCACCCATGTCTTCTTCATTTGATCTTTTATTTCTTCCACAAAATCTTTTGCTTTACCTTTATTGTCTTTCTGTGAATTTCTTCCTTGATACACCAGACCTCTTTTATTCATGTTTCTATTCTGGCAGAATTTTGCAATGTGACCAAGATTGTTACAATTGAAACATACTGGACTTTTCTGCTTGTACCATCCATTCCACTGATTTCCTCCTAACCTACATTGATTAGAAACATGTCCAAATCTTCCACAGGTATAGCATTTAATGTTATTAGTACTAACAGTCATACACCTGCATTCTAAAGCCTTATAACCAAACTTCTTGCATTTGAAACATTGTCCAGAGAATGATGGCTTACTAGGGTTTATTTTTCTTCTACACTGAGAAGCCATATGTCCAAATTTATTACAAACAAAGCAATATCCATTAAATCCTTGAGCATTAGGTTGCCTTACTAGATGTATTCTTCCTTTGTTCTTTTTTCAGAATTCTTCTATTTAGATCCGAAACATTCTCCCTTCTCATATCCAAGACCTCACTTATCATTTATGTCCTTTTGACTTTTGGTTATTTCTTCAAGCTTGGTAGAACTTATCTTGAACTTTTATTTGAATTCATTTGCATTAGCAAGCTCATTTCCAAGAATGACTATCTGTCTCTCAAGCTCTCGTTCATTGTTTTTGGATTGTTGCAGTTCAATCTCCAACTAGATAAATCTACTATTAATTCTGTTGCATTCTTTAGACTTTTCTCTCAAGGACTGGGCCATATTATCTTCATTCTTCTTTCTTTGCTCAATCTCTTTAGTAAACTTCATTGCCACAGATTCCATTTCAAGTCTTAGAGTTGCATTGTCCTTGGCTAGCTTTTCAAATTCTCCTATAATCTCTTTTAGAGTTTGATTCAAATGGACATCATCCGATCCTTTGTCTTCTTTCTGCTTCAACTGATCACAAAATTCCTTTCTTTTCTCCCTTGAATCATTAATCTTGTCCTTCAGTGATTGAATTATTTTTTCGGCATCTGCAAGATTTTCCCTAAGTTATATGACCTCTGCCTTAGATTGATCAAGATCATCAAGTGCCACCATTAGCTGTTGTTGAAGACCACCAACATCCATTGTAATTCAAGATTCACCTCAAGCTACTAAGCTTCTGAAGAGGAACTTTCTCTAATACCAATTTTTGGATGCAAGGAACACTGAGAGGGGGGGGGGTGAATCATTGTTCAATGATTTTGACTAACAAATCAGAGCTTACCTTAAATATTTAATTAAAAATGAAGCGTACCTTCATAAGTCGGCTATAATTATAGAGGGAACCCACACCATGGTTCTAAACATAAAAGATAGAAAAATAATTATTCCACATACATCTGCGATCCACCACATCAAGCATGTCGGCCACAATGAAAAATAGATCATAAGGCATGCCACCAAACCTCTTAACTCGAGCTATGATTAATACAACACATCAAAAATTCTTCAGTAAAATAGTGTGCGAGCTAAGGAAACTTCCTTGGAGATCCACACTTTAAAATAGTGATTCGGTGAAGTAGTCAGATTAGCATACCAACCGAATGTCTTGTTCTTTACTTTCTCTCCTAGTAGAATACAGAGAATTAGATTCTCTGCCGATATAAGTGCAACTGATACTGTGGATCAAACTGTAGACTCCAGTTGCCATCAATGACAACATAAGTAGCAAAAGTCAACCTCATCAAAGCCATATACCAACAAGATCCTTCACTAATAGTCCTTGGAGGGAATCATGAAAGTCATGGGATGTAGTGAATTTGTAGGATTGGGGTGATGTGGATGGGATTTGAGGGGAACTTTAGATGGTGGTTTGGTTTCCTTTATCAAAGGAAGGTGTAGTATGAGCAATAAGAGATGAATTGGAATTTTGTGGAGGTGGGGATGATGGAAGTTTTGC
This sequence comes from Sequoia sempervirens, assembly GCA_007258455.2. NCBI lineage: Eukaryota > Viridiplantae > Streptophyta > Pinopsida > Cupressales > Cupressaceae > Sequoia > Sequoia sempervirens. The sequence continues at coordinate 41,964 of VDFB02026879.1, read as the reverse complement.
ACCAATACTAAGGAGTATCCAATCATGGAATATTTTTCATTATTGAAGTATTAAGTGAGGATAAAATTAGTAGTGGTGGACAAGGATGATGTGGATGGTAAGGATGTGGGTGGGATTTGAGGGGAAATTTGGATGGGGGTTTGGCTTCCCTTGTCAAAGGAAGGTTGAGGATGAGTAATGGGATATAAATTGGAATTGGACGGAGATGGGGATGATGGAAGTTTGACACCAATACTAAGGGCGTATCTAAGTGTAGCATCTTTATCATTATTGAAGTGGTAGGTGAGGCTAAAATTGGCGAGGACGTGGCGATTGGAAAAGTGAAGGGTAAATTCTTAGATATAGGAAGAGGTGGTGGATGGAGATGTTGAAATTCACAAGACAACTGAGATGGGGGGTGAATCAGTTGTCACCAATCACATTCACAAACCTCAAACAATTATTAAATCCACATCCACTTTAATATATTATTAACTATGAGCATGAAGTACAAATAACATAAAGAAATATCAACACAAGAAACACCAAATTTACATGGAAAACCCAATAAGGGAAAAACCACAGTGAGGATTAACTCACAATATAAAAGTAATTGCAAAACCGTTTACAAAGAGGCTCACTACCAAAGGGCTCATTTCCCAATATAGGAATCATTGTCCAAAAGGGAGGGTCACTGCCTACTGATACAAAATGATAACAAAAAATCCACCACAACAACTTTCACACATCTGCAACCATGATTAGAGAATTGAAGCCACCGTCAACTCACTGCTTTCAAGAGTCTAACACATTGAAGTTCTCGCTGCCTCAATTCACTTTCGCACACTCTTTCTTCTCACACTTTTGGCATGCAAACCTTAACATCTTGTCTTGTATTTATACCATCTTCAACCTTAGAAACTTTCTCCAAGGTTAGCTACACACTCTTCATTTTACAAATTCAAATTAGGTCACTAACTCAACATTCCCACGGTGGAAGTGAATGAGAGTGAACCAAACCAACACTTAATCAAGACCCAAAACAACATCTTAAATCAATCACACGCTTCCTCAATTGATACTTATCCTTTGCATGACGTGTAAACACAAGGTTGGCCAAACCTAATGAAAACACTAATGAACTTTGAAGTACACGCTTCCACAACAAGAAAATAACATGCGGACCACATAACACACTTCACCATGCATAGGAACACATATTAGATGCCTTCAGATTCATCTGCAGCTATTGCAACAACCTTCATACATAGAACACTTTCCATCAGTCCATCTGAATTGTATATACACACATAGTAACTCTGAAACTAGTTATCTAGAGCACCAAACCATGAATGCCTTTGATAGAGCACAAATAACACCATTACAAGCCTTCTTCCAGATCTACAAGATCATAAACAAAACAATGAAGGATTGCAGAGCAGATACATTTCTCCTAGTCCACAAACAAATAACTCTGCCAGACTAGTTCACAAACCAGTGAACACAACTTTCACTCTTCATCAAACCAAAAGCTATATTCTAGGATATATCACCCAAGGATTCCCTTAAACAACACTTTAGATCCACACAAGCATAATATCAACACAAAAGAAATGTGGAGCACATACCAGAGCACATTTTGAACACACACACAATTCTAACTTCACCATTTATTAATTTTCTCAAAATCACTCAGTAACTCATCATATCAGCACACTTGCAACACCATAAAGATAGCTCCATGTACTCACAACATCTCAATAGTATCTCAACTATACATGCACCATGTGCAATCACTTGATTCCTTTCTCTGCAACAACCTATACTATGTTGACATTAATGACAACATTAATGACAACACCACCATACTTATTCATACTTGTAACAAGAGATAGCTCATTTTGGTCCACAAAACTCTCATTATCATCATAGGGATCATATTCATGTTGATCAACAAGGCTATCCTAATTATCATCAATATAATTGGGGTTGACTTTAAGTGTGATATTTGGTCTTGTTGGGTTAGGGTATGGGTTCATGATATTGGATTGGGTTGGAATGGATGAGGTTGGGTTCTAGAATATATCAGGTTGGATGGAGGATAGATTAAATGGTAGACATGGTGGAGGATTGACTGGAAGAGAAAATTTTGGGATTGATTTTGGATGAGGGTGGTAATATGGATGATGGATTAAAATTAGATTGGGAATTAGAAGAATAGGACCTAAGGATGAATATGGAGGATGAGATTAGATTTGGGGATCAAATGTCAAGACCTTAAAATGATTTGATTTGATGGAGGATGATTCTCTATACTTAGATAGATTAACATTCCTAAGTAATAGTTGATTGGATTTGATTTCTACTTAAGATAGGTAAAATTATTAAGTATGAATTGATGGAATTTTATGACTATACTTAAGATAGACTAATTTTCTTAAGAAAGTTTGATTAAGGATGGGATAAAATTGAGGTCTTGATTTTTTATTGGTATATTGGATCTAAAATGGATGATAATGGATTAAGGATATGATCCTTTGGTGAAAGATTTTGATGATGATGAAAGGGTTTTAAATATAGAGGAGATTAAGTCCTTAACCAAATTTTAATGTTCAAAGGATGATTTTAATTAATGATTGGGGACTAGATGTTTGATTGAGATAGATAGTGTTGGTGTAGGTTTTTATTTTCCTAGTGGGTGAATTTATTTTTCCTTAGTTATAGGTTTTTCCTACACCTTTATTAAGCTTTCGTAGGATAATAGAGTGAGTTAATTTAACTAGGAGATAAGGTGATGATTGTCTCCACCCTTAATGGGTGGAGAATTTATTTTTTCATCACTTTATTTAATATCAGTGGTTATTGGTGTTCAATTCATATTGGTTGGATTTTCCACCTCCATCATCTCCTTAGTTCTATATAAACTCACTACCTAACTTGTATTTTCATATATTCTTGCATATTTTGGCATACATTTACATTGATACATGCAATCATTATTCTGCAGACTTGCTTTGAGCTCCTAATGCAATATTGTCATCTTGACATTTGTACATCTCTTGGAATTCAAATCTGTAATTGTGTTATTTCATTTATAGTTTTATATCTTATCTCTCTCATAGAAATATCTTGGTTATTTGAATCTATTTTAGATTTCTAACATGGTATCAAAACTTAGATTTTGGGAGTTTTGAGTACTTAGATTCTTGATTAAGAGATTGGAGTTTTTTTATGATCTTTTAAATTCATGTATGCTCTTCTATTGTGTTTCAAATGATCTGGAGAATTAGAAAAAATATTATGAAGTTATGTTAATCCTATATTTTCATGTGTGTTTCTGGTGATATTTGGTGATTGCAACTATTTTGGCTATATTGGTAACATTTTTTGTTGTCTCATTGCATTTGAGAGGCTTGAGAAAATCAAAATTTTCTTTTGTTTCACTCAATTTGGCCACCATGTGACACAGTAGGAAACAAGGGTTTGAAGATCGAATATAACGGACAAATTTTTATTAGAGAAATTTTGACCCAAAGGAACCTTGCTATTGCACTCAGATGGTCCAAAAACCCTTATTTTCATATAAAATTTGTCTATTTTAGATGAATTTTATTTTTAGAAATTTGTTATTTTGTTAGGAGGGTTGTCACTATAGGCTAAATTCAACCATTTAAAAAAAAATCATAACTTTTTTGTGACAGTGTCCATTTTTGGCAAATGAGATATCATCAGAAAGTTGGAGATGAGTAATTTCCATCTATAGAGGTATTGAAAAGATTTTTGTCATTTTCTAATAGATATTGTAGGTTGATGTTATTGTTGCATTTTTTCTTCAACAAACCATAACTTTCACCTCAAAGCTCGTTTTTCAGAAATGAATAGGCAATAGGCATTAGAAAGGTATTAAAGAGAGCTAACAACTACAAGGCTAATTTTTTTCATATTTATATTAGGCTTATTTTGTATCAAAAGTTGCATTTTTGGCCATTGTGGGCTTATTGAGAATTATATCTTAAAAAAGGCTTTGTAAATGCACTAATCATAAAGTGCCAACATTGTAATATATTGGGGGGTGATTTCTAAGACTAGTGGAAAGTGGGGTTGTCTCTTGATGTCTCTTTTTGCGCTCACTTAAAGTGACTTTTTTGTATCAATCTTGGGGAGATTATACAAACAATTTTCAGTCATGAACTAAGATAAAGTTCCATTTATGGGGGGTTAATAATGTCTCTTAAAATTTTTTTCTATCCTTCTATTATCAAAATAACTTTAGAGAACTATTTGTCCTGGAAATAAGGGATAAAAAAATAATTACCTTGAGCAGGATCTACTACCCTATCACCTCTTGGACTTGTTCTTGAGCCAAGTGACTATAATCAAAAGAATACATGGTTTAACAATAATAAAATTGTCTATGGAATAATATTTCTTACTATTTTAAGGATATACTACATCATGTAGAGCACACTAAGTTCCCTTTCACTACTTGGACCATCATCCAATAGTTGTATGGAGACATTGGATCTTCATTTGAAAGTGTTGTTTCCTTGGATAACCAAGCTACTATGGATGATATTGAGACTTATTTTTCTCCATCTTGTGTGGATGATTAATTCATCAATACCCCACCAATAATACTTGTTGCTACTTCAGATTGTAGAGATGCTTCTTCGAGACCCTCCAATGATTCATTGTAGCGGGGTCATTTATGTCTTCTTGATACAGTTTATTGGGACCAATTTCTATCAGACGTCTCTTTTTTGTTTGTAGAGTCCCTTATTTCGGATTAGATGACAATTTTTAGGACACATGTATTATCTTTGAGGACAAATCTTTTGTCCTTACATCTATTGCTACTTCATATTCTAGAGTTGCTTCTTCAAAAATTTCCAATGATTCTTTGCAGTGAGACACATATTGTCTTTCAGATTTAGCTTGGGATGATCTCTTGATAAGTATTTTAGACTTGTTTATGGAGACACATATTGCAATTTGTGAGACACTATTGATTATATTCATCTTCTCTTTAATGGAGTTGATTATTCTTCAGTTGTTGTGAGGGAACACTCTAGCTCTCTAGTTCATTCTCTACATGATTATTCATTCCCATTTGACGTGAGTGTGGATACTTTGGATCAACATTTGGAGGAGACATCTTCATAGAAGATACTTGAGTCCTTGGATTGTGTTCTACATCAGTCTCTAGGAGATTTTGAGATTTTTTTTTTAGCAACATAGCCTAGAATGCCATTTTTTATTGTGAAAGCCTCCAACATTGATATGGGGGCACTTGATCCAAGGTCAAAGACTTGATACATCTTGATTTTTCTTCCTACATATTCCTTTTAGGAGTGGAGAGATAGCTTACATACACCATAGGTTTTGTTTATTCCTAAGGGGAGGAACATTGTTCAATGATTGTGGACCATCTTCTACATACAATTTTAGGCATCTACCATTGGATCTCTTTGGGGGGGGCTTCTTTGTCCTTCCACTTCATTTCTCTCTCTATTGTGGGGGGGTACTTCCTTTTTATGGGATGAGGTTTCTTCTTATTTGGGGGGATTTTATATGTACATGGGTACCTATCATGACTTCATTTCTTGGGACCCATCATCATCTTTTACATCCTCATAAGCTATGCCTAAGGGGGGGTGTTGGTGTAGGTTTTTATTTTCCTAGTGGGTTAATTTATTTTTCCTTAGTTATATTTTTTTCCTACACCTTTATTAAGCTTGCTTAGGATAATAAAGTGAGTATCATTTAATAACTAGGAGATAAGATGATGATTTTTCTCCACCATTAATGGGTGGAGTATTTACTTTTTCATCACTTTATTTAATATTGGTGGTTATTGGTGGTCAATTTCTATTGGTTGGATTTTTCCACCTCCATTATCTCCTTAGTTTTATATAAACTCACTACATAGCTTGTATTTTCATATATTCTTGCATATTATTGCGTACTATTGCATACTTTGGTATACATTTATATTGATGCATGCAATCATTATTCTATAGATTTTCATTGGGCTCCTAATGCAATCTTGTCATCTTGACATTTGCACATCTCTTGGAATTTTGGGTCTATAATTGTGTTGTTTTATTTACAATTTTATAGCTTATCTCTCTCATATAAAGATCTTGGTTATTCATCTATTTTAAATTTCTAATAGATATATGGATAATGAATGATTGAATTTGGATGAGGGGTAAATGGATTAGATTAGGATTAAGTTGGAATGGGATTATTTTGATAAGGGGATTGGATTAAGATGATAATCAAGGACGATAATGGATAGAAGATAATTAGGACAAGATGAATGATGGAAGTGGATTAAGAATTAATGAATTTTGATTTGAATTAGGAAGGATAAATGAATGGAGGATGATTAGGATAGGGAATTAGGACCTTGAATAGATTAGGAAAATTAATTAGTATTAGGGTCCTAAATTATGGATTAAGGATAGATTTGGAGATAGATTGAGATTCAATGTAGATTGGTGAATTGAGGATGATTAAGATGATTAGGGGGATAATTAGGATTATTATGAACAATTAAGATGAGGTGATTAAGATGAAAATGAATAATTAGGATGAAGAGGGATGATTAGGATGGAAAGGAATGATTAAGATGAGATTGGGGATGATGATGATGGGAGGGGATGATTAGGATGAAAATGGGTGATTAGGATGGGAATAGGGATGATTAGGATGAGGTGAATGGGATGAAAATAAATGAATGGTTGATTAGTATGGTTAAGGATGATTAAGATGGGGTGATTAGGAATTATTAGGATGAGATGCCTAGGATGGTTGAGGATGATTAAGATGGGGTGATTAGGAATTATTAGGATGAGATGCCTAGGATGGTTGAGGATGATTAAGATGGGGGAATGAGGATGGAAAGTTTGACTTAAAGATATGTGGAAATATTGAATTGGAGGACACCTAGACCTAAAAATAAATAAAGACAATATTTGTTTGGTTTTTGGAATTTTTTGATTTTTTGATTTTTTTTGGCTTTTTGAGTTTTTTAAAATTTTTTTTGGATTTTATTCAATGAATGATGAAAGAACACAAGGAAATAATGCAAAATACAAAATATTATGGCTCAATTTGGATAAGTTTCCCCTTTTGGTTTCATGTGGGGAAAGTTATCTAAACATTCAAGAACATAAGACACATGAAAAAGCCTAACTCAAGTGGGATTATCAATCCTTGTAGGTACAAGGCACCACAAGGAAAGATGACCAAAAAATATCAACTAGGCTTTATAAGATCAACTAGGGGTATCCTCTATATACCACAAGGGTACATGAGGCCTAATATGTAGATGAAAGGTAATACTGCCAAACAGTTAGGAGAGAGGGTAACCCACTCTCTACCTTCACTTCTCTAAGGTATAAAGTCCTTAGAAGATTACCTCAAATTGGAAATATTCCACTTCCAAGAGAGGTGTCTTTGATTCACCTCATACTATTTATACTCCATCGAACAAAAGAGTTGGGGTCATCCCATAAAGGTGATGAAATTCCTAGGAAAACCCCCTAAAAATAAAACAATATCACTTATTTTTTTATTCTCAAGGTCACAATAGGGTGCAAGAGGAGAGCATACCTAAGTGAGTCTTGGGGACTAAAAGATACTTGTTTATTTTAGAGCCTAAATTGAAATATGAAAGGTAAATTTTAATCCCAATTTCAAGTATGATAAAAAAATGTAAAATAGGATATTCTAAAGAAAAAAATAATTGTACCAATGGATTCCTTATGATTTTAGAATAGATTTTAAAAAATTGTTGGAAAATGATTTTGTATGAGCAAGTTATGAACATTTTAAGTAAAATAAGGGTCAAATTTGACTAAATGGACCTAATATTTGGAGAAAAATATAGAAAATCCACTTGCACCACAACAAAGAGCTCTGAGCTATCTTTCTAATGCCTTTTGAAATTTGAAAATCTGATTTTTTATGCAAAAGTTATGACCATTTTTGTAAAGCAACTCCTTTAGGGATTGCATAGGAAGGTGGGGGTTAAATTAATCCCTTAGCCAACAGATTTAGGCCCCCACGAGATCGAGGGTTAGCGATACCTACAACCTAGCCCCTAGCTACCTAGCGCCCAATCACCCAGTGACTAGGGGCTAACAATAAGCGTTAAGAGGCTACACAATGGCCCCATGTGATTGAGTGCCCATGTATCCTTTGCAACGACACAAATCATTGTGTATATACTTGCATGCAATGAAAATACCCTTACTAAAACCCTAAAAACCTATTCATTATATACATCTTTAGATCTACAAAATTAGACACACAAGTGCTCAATAAACCTTTGGTCAATATATTTCTATATGACTGTACAAATTTCTATACAATGGGCCCTAAAGGAGCTTAAGTGTTTTTCAAAATTTTGATTGTAAGAAAATATAGTAAATTTTATATTAAAATTCATTTCTCATCCATCCTGAGCACAACTGTGAGGTTATTTTTATGATTCGGGACTCCTATAGGATCAAACTCATAAAAAATTATAAGGACAAGCATTATATATAAAGATTCATGTTGGGTTCTCCAAAATGTATTGCATGTGATAGGCTGTCGTTAGGTCCCATTACTTTAGAATATAATATTCAATTTGTCAACCAGGTAGTGTTCAAGGCAATCTACAATAGAAGAAGTTTGGACTATCTCCCTCAGGTGTCCTAACTTTTAAGAACAACTTAAGATTAATTCTAACTCCAAACTATCTAACTATAAAACTGCAAAGTAATTTATTCTTAAGAGAACATAAAATGCTTGAACTGGAAGCGTAAGTAAACTAATTTAGAAAGCATAATAGCTAAATTGAAAAGCACAAAAATGACTAAACTAATAAGCTGGAAAATTATAAAAGCAGAAAAACTTATAGCAATCCATAAAACATTTTCTTAACAATAAAGATTCTAACAGTTAATAACATAAGCTACGGAAGTGAAAAGACAACAAATACTTCAGAACTAAAATTTCATAATAGTAAACTTAATGATTTCCTATAGAATAACATTATAATAAAAGAGAACACTTATCTACTCCCGTCGAGTGGCCAACTCGTGGGTTAACACATTCATTCTCAGCTCGCATTCACAGCTATTTTAGAAACACTTCTATCAATCATAGTTATCATATATGACTCATAACTCAAAATTTTAGATAACAATCTCTTTATTCATAGCCCTCAGAAACATTTTGACAGTATAACATTACTTTTCACTGTATATCTTACTTCTAGAGATCGTATCTTTTATAGAGAAACTATAACTACATGCTATATTTCAGATGGTATGGATAACCATTGAAAATATCTAAACAGATCTATGGATAACTCGTATGTCTTTAAACCCATTACATAGCATTTAAGTGGCTCAAGTCGAGCCATAAAGTCTTTAATTCAAAGGATAACAGAAATAACAACTTTAAGAACAACTACATCTTTGGTCCATCACCTCAAGTTCTAGAGCATATTTCCAACGTATATCTTCAGCCTGTTCTGGAGCACGTGCCAGCTGGATGCTTCAATCTGCAACTTTGATTGACCGATTATTATCTACAAAACACTTAAAACAACCCATTAAATCTGTATTGGCAAATTACTTTAAGAAATCAAAAGAAATAAATTTTATACAAGTTCTCACTAAAATTAAGCAATTATTTCTCCTAAAATTTAATTAATTGGCAGAGGATAGAGATTTGCATGTATGAACCAGGTCTTTATGGTATTATCATGATGAGGTTATTTTTACCTCGTCAGCATGTAAATGACATAACTGAAATATGCATGCATCTATCCTAGATAAAAAAAAATACATGCAAACCTCAGAAAGATCAAGAGTAATATGTTGATGTGTTGATAGCTTGGATGTGGTTGCTCATCATTTCAATAGCATGATGGTATGATCAAGATGATTCACTAGAAATTTAGGCAACATAATATTAGCATAAGATTATATTTATATAAATGGGATGCAAGGCCCCTCATTTATAGAATTTATAATAAGGAAATCAAGGGCCAAGATGGATTGGTTAATGGATGACTAGGATCAAGGATTAAGATTTGACTCAAAGTTGTAGTCATGTGAGGGATAAGGGCTAGGTTTAAGATATGCATTAGGGCAACATATTTATGTGAATGGCTAGGATTAAGAGGTGTTATATGAAATGAATGTATGAGATGGAAAGAAAGTTTGAATTTTGGAAAGTGACTAGATTGAAGGAATCTAGACAAGGTCTTAGTCATGTGAAGGAGACACTTGTTACATGACAATGATTTTAGATTGTGATCCATATGAATGGAATCAATGACTAGGATTAAATGGAGAACCCGAATTGAGGGATAAAGTGGAATTAAATAATGGAGGAAAAGGTAATGGGGATTAATTAGTCTAAATTAATTAAATAATTTAGTTGGAGGATTCGGGATAATGGTAATGGATAGATTAATTAAATAAATAATAAATATTTATTTAAATAATCTAGGAAAATGATATGATTTGAAAACTTGGAGGAGGATACATTGGGGTTCTTTGGAGGGTTTCTACAACTCGTTTCAGTGGTGAAGGAAACTCTAGTCCTCCTCCAATGAGGTTTGGTGGTCTTCTAAATTTGGTGCCCTCTTTGTCCCCACTAGTATTTTCCTCATTTTGAGTGGATGTTTGTTGTTATTGGTGCTTTCTTTGAATGGTTCCATTTCTCATGTTCTTCTTTTCTTTATCTCAAATTACATGTTGCATTTTTGGTACTGTGTTGTAAAAGGCCAAACTACAATACATTAATGGAGGAGGGTGCTAACACACCTAATGAGCCTCCAGATGACCCGAAAGGGGCATCTAGAGTAAAAGGGAATAATAAATCATTTCAAGATATTGTCATGGGGGAAAAATGAATGTTTCACCCTCTAAATTTATCACACAATATGATTCCAAAATCAATGGAGGGCTCTATGGAGGTTGAGAAGATAAGTGTCCTCCTACTGGCCCTAGGAAGTTACTCATTTTCCCCAATTCAAAAATGCTAGATGATTTGGTTAAGGGAAAAAACTAGGTTAAAAAATGTTTCCATCTTTCTTGTGACAATAAAATTTAAAAAAATTCCTGCAAGGAAACTTTTAGACGAATGGATAAATAATGTGTGGGTTTAAAAAAATAGGGGAACTCGTACCTCATTTTTCAGAATGATTCAATGTGAGAATTTTTCTAATATTATTTAAAGAACATAGTATGCAAGAAAAATTGTCAGGAAACAATATTGGAATATAGGAAACTATATGTTCCATGCCTTAATATAGTAATCATATGCCCTAAATGAAGAGGTGCTTGCACTCTCTTACCCTAGATGGGTTATGGTTAAAAATGTGTCCCCCCTTGTGGGCATTTTTACAATAATTGCTCTACCTAGTAGGAAATTCTCTGATGATTGAGGAGTATAAGGCCACTCTTCTTCATATGGATGCAAGGGTTCTTATATATTTTTCACCTAAAATTGAAATTCCTAAGATTATTGACATATATTTGGAAGGAAAAAATTTCTCCTATAATATGGAAATTTTGGGAGGGCTTAATCCCTTCTTCCAATGCAGAAGAGAAGGGAACGTTAGGAAAAAATTCCCTATCATAAAAAATAGACACGAAAATCCTAAAGCCAAGCAAACCCAAAGAAGCAATTTTTCTAAGATTAATGTTAAAAAAAAGGAAGATTAAAAGAATCTTGTTGGTTCTAATTCTATTCTTGAGGTCCCTATATGAAATGTTGTTATTCTTAGCTCACCTGAAGTGGTATCTAAAAACAAAAACCTAAAACCTACCTGTAATGTGGGTGTTAGGGTTAACCAAAGGGAAGGATTGCTGATTAATCATGTTAGCCACCCTTATTTATCTAAAAAAATTCCCAATTTTTAGAGCTTACCACCCATCACTAATGGCGGGTTTTCTCATGTCAATTCTAGCTCAGTATCTCCTTTGAATATAAGAGTTTTTTATTTTTGTTGGTTGTGGTCCTTTGGCAGGTTTAGTTAGGTCTGTAGATAATTTGAATAGTGGTGTCCTTCTCGATGTTGCATTTTTTTTTAAAGTCATTAATTCTAGGGAACTGGAAATAACAAACATCTCTAATCCATTAAAGGCTAACAATAGCAATCAATTGATAAAATTAAAGAAATTTTTAGACATCTTATATGTGGTAACCCTATGCTTTGACCTATAGGACTCTAAATTTTCCTCTTTGGTCAAAAACCCCTAGAGGGATCAGGACTAGAATATGGTTATTGAGGCCAATGCTAATTTGAAGAAGAAAAATGCTCAAGAATTAGGCTTGGAAAAAATTAGATAGGCTATTTCCTTGAGCAATAGAAAAATCAACAAGAACCTCAATAAAAAAAAATATTTTAGTGGAGACACAAAACCCTTACCCCAAAAGAATTCCTTAATAACAATGATAAAAAATATGTGATGCCTGAGACTATTAATAATAAAGGAAAATACCACAATTCTTGAATAATGATGTATCCTCCATGGTTAGGAATATTGTTCATGAAATCAAGACAAAAGATCAAGCTCTTGGAAATCAACATAACTCTAGAAGCTTGACAAATACTATTAAACCTAGAGTTGAGCACATCCAAGATGATAGCTCAAAAAATCCATTTGAGCCTAAGTCCATTCATGGACAAAACAATGTCCATGTGATGGACTTAGACAAGGGCCTATAAATAGACCCTATAGTTGTTGACAAAAAGGATTGGGACAAAGAGATTGAGGCTATGAGGCTAAAAGTCAAGCTCCTAGAATTATATAGATCTTGAGTACCTTGATAAATGAAAATAACTTTGAAATGGAACACAATAGTGAAAATAACATTTGTTTGCACTCTACAATAAAATCTAATCATGGACAAGATGATGTCCATGTTTTGAGTATAGGTGAAGAGTTGCAAATAGATGCCAAAACTTATACCACCAAATATGGGGAAAACTACCATAGACAAGAGAATGATGTCCAAGATTTGATGATTAATAATCCAAACTTGGAAACTAAAAAGAGAATAGAGAATAATGTGGAGACTCCTACAGGGGTTATTGAGTCGGTGGTTAGGGATCACAAAAAGAAAGTTGAATCCTAAATTTGTAACTTCCCCCTTTCCTAAAGGTAATAATCTGACATGTAGACAAAAATCCATTTGTATAGAAAATGGCCAGATAAGAGTTACAAAGCATAAGAGGAAAAAGAGGAGTAAGGAAGATTCAGAGCCTTGCTCCAAAAGGAAAGAGATAGAGAAAATCTTCCTAAATGCTTTAATAGGCTTAGGAACCATATGGACACCTCTCTATGATAAATGCTCATGATTTTTAATTACACTTCTTGGAATGTTAGGGGGCTTGAATCCATTGATAGGAAATATATAGTAACGAGTTTTTAAAACTTGAATAAGCAAAAAGATGTAGTCCTTCTACAAGAGAAATGTTGTTAGCTTTACTCTTGAGACAAAACTCAAATTTATTTGGAACGACTCTTCCCATCACTTCATGAAACATACAAAAGGTAAGGTAGGCTCAACATGTTGGAGTAATTAAAATAATCACTTGATAATTAATTAATTATTAAGTCCCTTATTACTTTAATTACTTAACCTAAACTTAAGAGTGATTGTTTATTAGATTAGACTAAATATAGGTTTAGTTGTCTCATTGGATGAGATGATGACACTTATCATAATTTAATGCAATCTTCATCTAGGGTTTGGTTTTTTATGCTTTCATAAGCATTCACCTTCATTGTAATCATTAATTTAGATTAATTCATTGCACATATTAGTTTCTTTTTTGAATCAATCTCTCTCAAGATTGTATAGAATAATCATTGCTTTGTTCTCTCATATGTGATAGGAATTTTGGTTGCAGAGGATCATTGGGAGCTGTGGGGTTCAAAAATAAACTCTAACATGGTATAAGAGCACTAGATCTGTAACTTCCTATCTAAAATTTGAAAATCTATCCTTGAGGGAAGAATCAACTCATCCTAAGGAAAAACAGGAATCGCCATTGAGTCTAGAATGGCCAAAAACATAAAGAATGCCTATCTTTTTGCTAAATTTGGAAAAGTTGAAATTTTGACAATTTTTTTTAAGGGCATGCAGATCCGTAGATATCCATACAGACCCGGGCCCAAATCTACCATTAATTCTTCTTGATTCCCATGTGCAGAGGGTACAAGTTTTTTCAAAAATTCTTCTGGTTTTTAATCTATTTTTCTAGAAATTTTCAAAAATAAATCTCTCCAATTTTACTTTTCAATTTTGTTGTAAAAATTAAAAATTAAAAATTAAAGCAAAAAGGCTTTTCAAAAAATTAAAAAATCATAAAATAAAAAAAATTAAAAATATATATACAGTCGCAGGGTACAATTTACACCCTACATTGTCAAATCAACGCCTTTAGGGTGCCCGATAGGGCCCACTTGCCCCACTAGCAGGTGTTGAACACCCAAAATACTGAAAGGGGGGTGAATTAGTATTCTCTAAAGCCAATTAAACATGTATTCAAAACATTTCACCCAATTTGTAGAAATGAAAAGAAGCAATTAAAACATGTATCACATCACACAACACAACAACACCAGATTTATGTGGAAAACCCAAGAAGAGAAAAACCACGATGAGGATTAGCTCATAATATATTATAACCAGTTACAAGATATTATAGAAAGGCTCGCTTTCAGGTGGACTCATTGTCCAAAGGACTCACTATCTAGAGAATAAAAGAGAAAGAAGAAAGGGTGGCTCATTGCCAAGATTTGAACTAATTCAATGTATCTAAAATATGCTGGAGATAGTTCCATTGAAGCTCAATATACTGACTTAACACACTTCATATTTCTCAACACTTACACCCACTCTACTCTTCTTCGCATCACATTCACATGTCTGCTTAGGAATTATATTATCACTTCCGCAACTGCTTACAACACTAAAATAATCTTACATTTATATGCATTACATTCACAAACACCTACAACATCAATTAGGTCAGCCTAATTGTTAAAAATTGAGGTGTTTATGTAGCTTAATACTTTGTAAAACTTTATGATTTCTGATCTAAATATGTATTCTTTGTTACATATTCTTTGTGGCTGATTAATCTGATTAATTCATTTTACCATTTGTAGAATGAAGACAAAAGGTTGTAGAAGAATTAGATAGAATATTAGAAGTTACACACCATGTACCGTGGAGAAACCCCTTTCGGGAAAAAATTCCACCAAGAATCAATGTATTATTTAATCTTTGAAGTAGATTACAATAATTCCAATCCTTGCTTGAGAATGCTTCTTTTTCCTTCACCAAATCTTCTTCACAACCTACAATAAAGCCGATTCAAACTCTCTTCAACTTGCTTGAGATAAATAGGAAATAATCAACTTTGTAAGCTCCAAAAGAGTTACAATTACAAAGCTCAATCCCTGTCTCACAAAAGGTACACCTATCTCTTGCAAGTAGAGTTATGACATGAAGAACAATATCAAATCATCTACTTCATCCATTTGGGTGTCCCAAACTGAAGTACTAACTTAACCTTTCTTCCATAAATATCTTCAAGGCTTATCCTCAAAGTAGGTGCCCAAGAATGGTCCCACTTAACTTAGCCTTTTAAAATATCTTAGCATGCAAAAGAGTTAACTCCAAGAAGCCAACTTGGGTTCCCAAGGTGGGTCCAAGTCATTCTCTATTAACTCAAACATATTTCTCCACCATTCATGCAAGAATGGTCATCCCCTGTTAACTAAAGGCGGTCACCTGTTAACTGTCATGCAACTCAATTCATTAGTCATGCATTCCAAGTTAACTGAAGTCAACTAACATTCAACTAAAACTAACTACATTCAACTGAGGATAACTGAACCATAACTAAGCTGAACTGAACTGAATTGAACTAAACTAAACTAAACTAAACTAAACTGATTCTGAACTGAACTAAACTGAACTGATTTGAACTGAACTTCATGCATGTAAAAATCAATCCCTAACTCCTAGGATCTTTACATGCATTCAAAAGTGTTATCTTTTACTCCAAACAGTTAACTTAACTCAAGGTGAGATCCACCTTCCATGTGGGTGCCCCATGTGCTCCTATTATTTAGGAACTCATCTTGGACACCCTCACATGCTCCTATCATTTAGAATTAATTACAAATGTTAATTAACATGATTATTTCATTCAATATTAATCTCTTTCTAATCCTAGTGTTGGTGAACACTTTCTAAGGGCTTAGGAGATACATGAAATAAATAATGTTTAGGATTGCAATTAAATGGCATCCTATTTCCAACACTAAT
>VDFB02026879.1:0-25520 GCA_007258455.2 Sequoia sempervirens | reverse complement strand
GAGGTCCCTATATGAAATGTTGTTATTCTTAGCTCACCTGAAGTGGTATCTAAAAACAAAAACCTAAAACCTACCTCTAATGTGGGTATTGGGGTTAACCAAAGGGAAGGATTGTCGATTAATCATGTTAGCCACCCTTATTTATCTAAAAAAATTCCTAGTTTTTAGAGCAT
This sequence comes from Sequoia sempervirens, assembly GCA_007258455.2. Taxonomy (NCBI): domain Eukaryota; kingdom Viridiplantae; phylum Streptophyta; class Pinopsida; order Cupressales; family Cupressaceae; genus Sequoia; species Sequoia sempervirens. Next base: position 25,347 of record VDFB02026879.1, on the reverse strand, counting down.
ACCACCCATCACTAATGGCAAGTTTTCTCATGTCAATTCTAGCTCAGTAGATCCTTTGAATATAAGAGTTTTTTATTTTTTTTGGTTGTGGTCCTTTGTCAGGTTTAGTTAGGTCTGTAGATAATTTGAATAGTGGTGTCCTTCTCAATGTTGCATTTTTTTTAAAGTCATTAATTCTAGGGAGTTGGAAATAACAACCATCTCTAATCCATTGAAGGCTAACAATAGCAATCAATTGATAAAATTAAAGAAATTTTTAGACATCTTATATGTGGTAAGCATGTGCTTTGACCTAGAGGACTCTAAATTTTCCTCTTTGGTCAAAAACCCCTAGAGGGATTAGGACAAGAATATGGTTATTGAGGCCAATGATACTTTGAAGAAGAAAAATGCTCAAGAATTAGGCTTGGAAAAAAATAGATAGGATATTTCCTTGAGCAATAGAAAAATCAACAAGAACCTCAACAAACAAAAAAATATTTTAGTGGAGACACAAAACCCTTACCCCAAAAGAATTCCTTAATAACAATGATAAAAAATATGTGATGCCTGAGACTATTAATAATAAAGGAAAATACCACAATTCTTGAATAATGATGTATCCTCCATGGTTAGGAATATTGTTCATGAAATCAAGACAAAAGATCAAGCTCTTGGAAATCAACATAACTCTAGAAGCTTGACAAATACTATTAAACCTAGAGTTGAGCACATCCAAGATGATAGCTCAAAAAATCCATTTGAGCCTAAGTCCATTCATGGACAAAACAATGTCCATGTGATGGACTTAGACAAGGGCCTATAAATAGACCCTATAGTTGTTGACAAAAAGGATTGGGACAAAGAGATTGAGGCTATGAGGCTAAAAGTCAAGCTCCTAGAATTATATAGATCTTGAGTACCTTGATAAATGAAAATAACTTTGAAATGGAACACAATAGTGAAAATAACATTTGTTTGCACTCTACAATAAAATCTAATCATGGACAAGATGATGTCCATGTTTTGAGTATAGGTGAAGAGCTGCAAATAGATGCCAAAACTTATAACACCAAATATGGGGAAAACTACCATAGACAAGAGAATGATGTCCAAGATTTGATGATTAATAATCCAAACTTGGAAACTAAAAAGAGAATAGAGAATAATGTGGAGACTCCTACAGGGGTTATTGAGTCGGTGGTTAGGGATCACAAAAAGAAAGTTGAATCCTAAATTTGTAACTTCCCCCTTTCCTAAAGGTAATAATCTGACATGTAGACAAAAATCCATTTGTATAGAAAATGGCCAGATAAGAGTTACAAAGCATAAGAGGAAAAAGAGGAGTAAGGAAGATTCAGAGCCTTGCTCCAAAAGGAAAGAGATAGAGAAAATCTTCCTAAATGCTTTAATAGGCTTAGGAACCATATGGACACCTCTCTATGATAAATGCTCATGATTTTTAATTACACTTCTTGGAATGTTAGGGGGCTTGAATCCATTGATAGGAAATATATAGTAACGAGTTTTTAAAACTTGAATAAGCAAAAAGATGTAGTCCTTCTACAAGAGAAATGTTGTTAGCTTTACTCTTGAGACAAAACTCAAATTTATTTGGAACGACTCTTCCCATCACTTCATGAAACATACAAAAGGTAAGGTAGGCTCAACATGTTGGAGTAATTAAAATAATCACTTGATAATTAATTAATTATTAAGTCCCTTATTACTTTAATTACTTAACCTAAACTTAAGAGTGATTGTTTATTAGATTAGACTAAATATAGGTTTAGTTGTCTCATTGGATGAGATGATGACACTTATCATAATTTAATGCAATCTTCATCTAGGGTTTGGTTTTTTATGCTTTCATAAGCATTCACCTTCATTGTAATCATTAATTTAGATTAATTCATTGCACATATTAGTTTCTTTTTTGAATCAATCTCTCTCAAGATTGTATAGAATAATCATTGCTTTGTTCTCTCATATGTGATAGGAATTTTGGTTGCAGAGGATCATTGGGAGCTGTGGGGTTCAAAAATAAACTCTAACATGGTATAAGAGCACTAGATCTGTAACTTCCTATCTAAAATTTGAAAATCTATCCTTGAGGGAAGAATCAACTCATCCTAAGGAAAAACAGGAATCGCCATTGAGTCTAGAATGGCCAAAAACATAAAGAATGCCTATCTTTTTGCTAAATTTGGAAAAGTTGAAATTTTGACAATTTTTTTTAAGGGCATGCAGATCCGTAGATATCCATACAGACCCGGGCCCAAATCTACCATTAATTCTTCTTGATTCCCATGTGCAGAGGGTACAAGTTTTTTCAAAAATTCTTCTGGTTTTTAATCTATTTTTCTAGAAATTTTCAAAAATAAATCTCTCCAATTTTACTTTTCAATTTTGTTGTAAAAATTAAAAATTAAAAATTAAAGCAAAAAGGCTTTTCAAAAAATTAAAAAATCATAAAATAAAAAAAATTAAAAATATATATACAGTCGCAGGGTACAATTTACACCCTACATTGTCAAATCAACGCCTTTAGGGTGCCCGATAGGGCCCACTTGCCCCACTAGCAGGTGTTGAACACCCAAAATACTGAAAGGGGGGTGAATTAGTATTCTCTAAAGCCAATTAAACATGTATTCAAAACATTTCACCCAATTTGTAGAAATGAAAAGAAGCAATTAAAACATGTATCACATCACACAACACAACAACACCAGATTTATGTGGAAAACCCAAGAAGGGAAAAACCACGATGAGGATTAGCTCATAATATATTATAACCAGTTACAAGATATTATAGAAAGGCTCGCTTTCAGGTGGACTCATTGTCCAAAGGACTCACTATCTAGAGAATAAAAGAGAAAGAAGAAAGGGTGGCTCATTGCCAAGATTTGAACTAATTCAATGTATCTAAAATATGCTGGAGATAGTTCCATTGAAGCTCAATATACTGACTTAACACACTTCATATTTCTCAACACTTACACCCACTCTACTCTTCTTCGCATCACATTCACATGTCTGCTTAGGAATTATATTATCACTTCCGCAACTGCTTACAACACTAAAATAATCTTACATTTATATGCATTACATTCACAAACACCTACAACATCAATTGGGTCGGCCTAATTGTTAAAAATTGAGGTGTTTATGTACCTTAATACTTTGTAAAACTTTATGATTGTTGATCTAAATATGTATTCTTTGTTACAGATTAATCTGATTAATTCATTTTACCATTTGTAGAATGAAGACAAAAGGTTGTAGAAGAATTAGACAGAATATTAGAAGTTACACACCATGTACCGTGGAGAAACCCTTTTGGGAAAAAATTCCACCAAGAATCAATGTATTATTTAATCTCTGAAGTAGATTACAATAATTCCAATCCTTGCTTGAGAATGCTTCTTTTGCCTTCACCAAATCTTCTTCACAACCTGCAATAAAACTGATTCAAACTCTCTTCAACTTGCTTGAGATAAATAGGCAATAATCAACTTTGTAAACTCCAAAAGAGTTACAATTGCAAAGCTCAATCCATGTCTCACAAAAGGTACACCTATCTCTTGCAAGTAGAGTTATGACATGAAGAACAATATCAAATCATTTCCTTCATCCATTTGGGCGTCCCAAACTGAAGTGCTAACTCAACCTTTATTCCATAAATATCTTCAAGGCTTATCCTCAAAGTAGGCGCCCAAGAATGGTCCCACTTAACTTAGCCTTCTGAAATATCTTAGCATGCAAAAGAGTTAACTCCAAAAAGCCAACTTGGGTTCCCAAGGTGGGTCCAAGTCATTCTCTATTAACTCAAACATATTTCTCCACCATTCATGCAAGAATGGTCATCCCATGTTAACTGAAGGTGGTCACTTGTTATCTGTCATGCAACTCAATTCATTAGTCATGCATTCCAAGTTAACTGAAGTCAACTAGCATTCAACTAAAACTAACTACATTCAACTAAGGATAACTGAACCATACCTAAACTGAACTAAACTGAATTGAACTAAACTCAACTAAACTCAACTAAACTGGTTCTGAACTGAACTGATCTGAACTAAACTTCATGCATGTAAACATTAATCCCTAACTCCTAGGATCTTTACATGCATTCAAAAGTGTTATCTTTTACTCCAAATAGTTAACTTAACTCAAGGTGAAATCCACCTTCCATGTGGGTGCCCCATGTGCTCCTATTATTTAGGAACTCATCTTGGACACCCTCACATGCTCCTATCATTTAGAATTAATTACAAATGTCAATTAACATGATTATTTCATTCAACATTAATCTTTTTCTAATCCTAGTGTTGGTGAACACTTTCCAAGGACTTAGGAGATACATGAAATAAATAATGTTTAGGATTGCAATTAAATGGCATCCTATTTCCAACACTAATTAGATGAAACATGTAATACAACAACCTGTCGGCTCAAGATCCTCCACACACACTTCAAAACTTGTAACACATCAAAATAGGTCAGCAGGGACCTATAATTACTTCCTTAAGTTTGCTCAATTCATACTTTACACAACTTAAAACTTTTTAGGTCAGAACTGGATAGAAAATACTGATGACATGAACCATCTGTTCATCCACAACATAATGTGCAAACCACCAAAACACTTCCCACTTGGAGCATACACACTTCTGACACCTGTAAGCACTTCCTCAAAACCACATAGTAAAATATTCATCTGGGGTAGAATGCAAAGCATTCCAATCATGTACTCTGCATCAATAACACTGTCACTATTAAGTTCGGTACCCTGTCATCATTAGCTTCAACACCGGAGGACATCAAGACATGAAAATTTGGATCTAGGTTCCTCCAACATACACTAAAATTTCCTTAGAACCACATAACTTGATTCTTCATGAAGGAGCAATGTGGACCTCAAAATTAGCTCATTATATATTGAAAACTATACTCTGGGATAGATAAATATCCAACACATATGATATGCACTAGACCAACTCATCTGCACCTCTATACTAAATTGACATTACTGATAGCACTACATTCTATCATGCTCATCAATTAGCTATACATAATGTTAACTTCAATGTTGACATCAATGACAACACTATACACTATCATACACTATCATGCTCATGTTGTTAACAATCTTATCAATGACAAACAAACTACCAACAGTGGGGCCATCATCCCTTGTTGGTAGCACTCCATCGCCTATCGAGGACCATCCCATCAATTGAAAACATCTCCGATAGCCCTAAAAAACACAATTCAACCCACAAATCAAATTCTAGCCAATTTCCTAGCAAAGAGAATATTCCAACCTTGGATAACACATTTTGATGACTTATCATTTTCAAGAAAATTGGATTTTTTTGGTGACTGAGAATATTCCTAGGATATTTGATGACATCATGTTGACATCAACATGACATCAATTGTACGGTCAACCACTCAAGCCCCCTCTTAGCCCCCATTTTCCCTAAAGAAGCATTTTTTTTCTTTTTGGCATAACTTGGGCATATGATGTCAAAATTAGGCAATGAGACAAAACATAGAAAAATGTAAGTGTTGTGGGTGTTTGATATGTGGAATGATCTAAGGGTTTAAATACACTTACACTTTCCCAATATCATTAGAAAAAGAGATTTTCCAATGATATGATTGAATTTCAACATTGAGGTGAGTCAACCCCATTAGGAAGATTTGTTGTTTTCTTATTAAAAAAATGGTTGGTTAACACTTTTGGGAGATAATTTTAGATGAATTAACTAACTAAATTGTATGACCTAACACTTGAAATGCACAATATTATGATAACAAAAATAAAAATAGTAATTTTCAAGCAAATTTGAGAAGGGCAGAATGGCGTATACTTGGCCTAAAAAGCAAGTTTTGAGCTCTATAGCAGGACTGGTTCATCCTAGGGTGATTGGGTCCTAGTGAAGGGGTCCAAAATATGATTTTGTGGTCCTCATATCCTGGATCTAAGCTCTTGATTGCTCTAGGTTTTATTGTCAGAAAGCCATAAATAAAATTTGAATCTGAGTTTTTGTAGCTTGACAACAATATTGACAAGTTTGCAAAATTGAGCTCTTCTGATCAATCTTCAGTCCTTCTTCACCTATAAAATCTGCACATACAAAGAGAGAAGAAAAATGTTTGTTTTTGGGTGAATGGGGGTTTTCCTTAGTCAAACCCCATGTTATTAATTAAACCTTGATATTGAAATGATGATAAATGGAAGGAATTGATGAATGAACAAAGCTATGTTACAACTCACCAAACCCTTAATGCATGCCCTTAGAAACACATCACTCTAAGGTTTGGATCTTGCATGAATTGGCTTGATTGATTACTTAATTTAATGCTTGAATGCTTCAAACCTACATCACAATGTTAGCTCCAATACATGACATGAACACACATGAACTTTGATGTGATGATATGATCTTGATTTTTGTTATAGATGACTGATAAATCTTCTCTTCAATGCTCCTAACAATAATATTTTCTCTTTTGAAGTCTCGATAATGTATCTTCTTGCTAGTTAGATTTGAATTGATGAAATAACTATGTATTTATAGGTGTTTATCTAATTTCCCAAAAATTAGATTCTACAAGCCAACATTTGAAACTTGAATTTGAATCATTAAAATGCTGCCAAAAACATGTTAAAAATTGGGTCCTAGAACTTAAAGGGGACCCATTCTCCCTTGGGAAAATGGGTCCTAGGACCTAAGTCCAGGACACACAATTTCCAAGGTGTTTAAATTAATGCTAGTGTTTGTTTAATATAGGTTTCCCTTTCAAAAAATAGGAATAATAAGGCTTTGGAATGCATAATTTGGTCAATTAGAGACTTAATTAAGTCCAATTAATTAAGGGGATACAAACATAGTGTGAAATTGTAAAGGTGTACAATTTTCTACACTACATGAGTTATCGTTAGAAAGATGGTTTCAATTACTTTCTAGTGGTGTAGGTCTCATCATTAGATTTTGTTGCTTGTTCTTGTTATTCTCAATCAAAGTTAGATCTACATTTTTCGCTTTCGAGCTCATAAATTTTCACCTGTATCTCTAATTTTCATGATTTCAATAGTGTTGGAAAGGTATTTCAAAGCTCTTCAGATCTATACATGCACTTTTTCTAGAATCTACCCCAGGTACATTTTTTGTGATTTCACATTCTATCTAATTATTAGACATCTTGACACTTGGAAAGGATCTATTTGCATTGGATCACTTCATTCAATCTGCTTTATCAATATTGAGGTTATTAGTCTTTGAATTTATCATTTGAGTAAGTATCATGGGCTTTTTATTTATCCTTCAATGATCATCTTGACAAAGGATAATTACGAGTCTTCAAAAAGTGGCATCTTGACACATCTTAGATGGCTTGATTTTTTGCCTTATCTATATGTACTCATACCTACACCAAACACATCAAGAATTTTATCAACATAGGGTATCATCTGAGATCATATTGTAGGGTTTATATGTTCTAGTGTTGATGTTGACACTATGTGTGCTATATCGAACATTGATTGTCCCCACACACTTTGGAATCAACTTTGGGTGATCCATGGAGACCATCATATCTCTCCATACCCAGAGGATCCTATTTCAGATTGCCTCGTTCCTCTTGCAAATACAGATTTCATATCCTTTGATGACAATAATTTAGAGTAGCTTGAGTATATCACATGTCTTACATGTTATGATGACTCAAATACTTGTCTCCATGTTCCCACTCTTCAGGTTGAGACTATATCATCATATTATATTGTTCTTGATCATTTTGACATCACCACATCCTTAGCCCCTATTGATTCAATGCAATAGGACGTCTATCACCTTCTAGACAAAGCTACTTGAGATTTGTATCCTACAAACATATCATCCTTGTTTGTAGAGGACCACATACTATAGATTTGGAGGATTACTTTTAAGACATTCATCTCCTCTTTATTGACAACCACATCATCATTGTTAGCCCACCATCATCTTCATTATCTTTGGAGCTTGTTCTACATCAGTCTTCACATGTTTCTGGATTGACATCATCTCTTTCTGACATGTGAACACTTGAGCATTTTTTAGAGACACGCATCATTCATATTTGGATTCCGAGTTCACCCATCTTTTTGGATTGGATTCTCCAATCACAAGTGCATCTATTTCTTCCTAAGGGGAGAAATTTTGATTGCAAGCAATGAATCATATTCTATCTTCAAGCTTTCATCGTTGGCACAAGATCTCTTTCTTTATGGGGGGATTCATAGCCTCTCTTTTTCTCTCCTATTAGGGGGACACCTATTATACTTTTGTGACAAAATAAGTCCTTGGGGGGTCACATTGAGTCCTCCTTCCATCCTTCTTTCACTAGTGCAATTATTTATTTTCTCTTTTGGAGAGGAGTTTTTCCCATGTGGTTTTATCCTTTTCTCTAGTTATGAGAGATTTCATTTGTTTTTTCATGGGTACCTTATCAAGATGTATCTGAGACCCATCCATGCATCCATCATTGCATTCTTCATCAGGGTTTTTAGCTTCTCCCTAAGTTGATCTTAAGGGGCAATGTTGGAGTATTTAGGATAATCACTTGATAATTAATTAATTATTAAGTCCCTTACTACTTTAATTAAGAGTGATTTTCTATTATTAAATTGGACTAAATATAGGTTTAGTTACCTCATTGCATAAGATGATGACACTTGTCACAATCTAATGCAATCCTCATCTAGGATTTTCTTTTTATACTTTTATAAGCATTCACCTTCATTGTAATCATTAATTCAAATTAACTCATTACACATATTAGTTGTTTTTCTACATCAATCTCTCTCAAGGTTGTATAGCATTATCATTGCTTTGTTCTCTCATGCATGATAAACATTTTGACTACAGAGGATCATTGGGAGTTGTGGGATTTCAACAATCAAATCCAACATAGCAATCCTTCTCTCTAAGAATTGGTCCCAATATGTGATTACTTCTAGAGTTTCTCTATGCAACAAAGCAGTTTGGGTTATCATTGAAAAATATAATATTAAATTTGGTATATGCTCAATGTATGCCCCTAATGAGTATAGAGATATAATTGACTTATGGAAGTGGATGTGTAACCTCCAAGATCTCCCTAGATTGTGGGAGGAGATTTTGACATGGTTGAAAATAATGAGGAAAAAATTGAAGGTATGGATATGGACTGGAAAGATAATGAGAAATATTTTTGGTATGAAATGGAGCATAAGATCAACTTAGCTGACCCCCTTGAAGGAATGAAAAAAGAAACCAAAATTATCTAGTATACCTAGTGTAATTCCCAAAAATGAAATACAAGAATATACTACAGATTAGATAGGTTTTATACCAATAGGGACTTTTTCAACTTTGACCAAAATGAGGATGCTAGTAAAGTAAGTGTCTACCCCTACTCTTTATCCAATCATCATCCTATCAAGGCAAGTATTTTAATTAATAAAGAGAAACCTAAAGAGAATAAAGTAAAAGACAATTTCATCCTAAATGCTAATCTCTTAAGAGATGAAGACTATAATGAAGCTATCTACACCCTTAGAGAGATAAATAAAGGGATGCTAAGGGATAAATCAACCATAGAGAAATGGGAAAATAATGTCAAAGGTTAGACAATTACCACCAAAATATTGGCAAGAAAAGAGCCATAGATAAGAGAAGAATTAAAAAATGTCTTTTAGAGAGACTTCTAAAATTTGAAACCAACCTGCAGAATGACCCCAAGAATGTTGAGTTGAATGAGGAACTAATCCTTGTTAAAGACTTATTAAGAAATCTACAGGCTAATAAGACACAAGGTCTTAGAGTAAGGGCAAAGATGAACTAGTTAAGTAATGATTCACTAAAGGTTCAAAGTTTTTCTTTATATTTATCAAAGAGAAAGGCCTTAATCAAGGAGAATGTTGATAAGGTTTGGTCAAGAAATAATCTTATAAGTAGCTCAAAAGATGTAAAAAAATAGTTCTTCTATTTTTATAAGAACCTATTCACATATGAAGGGGATATATTATAGAGCCAGAGTACTAGGAATTATTGTAAGAAGCTCATTCCAAAAAGAATACCTAAAGATAATTCAATCAATAGAATAACAAATAATGACTTAAAAATAGATTAACAATTGCAATTATTTGCTACCAAGTGTATTCACGGGCTACAAGAAGTCTATTTTCTCCTCCTCCAATAGCATGCTACAATATTTATTTTTCAAGGCTAAAATGAAAATAAAGGTTAGTAAATACAATCTAATATTTATTTTATATAATTTTATCTAAAAGCAATATAAAATATCTCTTATTTATATTAAATAATATGCAAATAATGGTGGTAAAAGTAAATGATAACATGAAAATGGAGTATGAATATGGCTATTAAGGTATATAGAAAATACTAGAATATGGGATAAAATGGAACATAAATAGCTCTCATCAATGTTCTAGATCATGTAGCTTAAGATGATTTTGGTTGTTGTAGTTATTGATATTATTTCATTGGATATTGTATCATGTTGGGTGTTTTTATGCTATGCATCAACTATCTAATATGGTGTACGTATGTTTGAAGTTTCACATAAGTGCAAGTACAAGTTTCCCCAATGGTGGTTAATTGGGAATGGTTGTCTTGGATAAATCATGTTTTCTTAGTTCCTCAATCTCACTTGATTCAAGTTGCAAGATGATTCTTGTGAATATTTGTATAATTTGATTTCAAATCAATGGTGATTCTAGAATTTATGTTTTGTGATTAAAAATGTGAAGTGAGTGGTTCTTTTGTATGTGTTAATTTTAACTTGTTTACATTACATTTCAGTTATTTTTATACAATGTGTGTTTATCATGTTTACAATATACTTTTTATTCAAATGTCAAAAGAATTATTAATTTATGTCTTGGTGAAAAGGGTCTTGTACATTATTTTATTGCATGTTGAAAAGAAATCAAAGTGATTTTAGTTAAGTCATGAAAATAAATGAGTTAGATATTTAGAATTATATAGATATGCAAGAGTTAATTGAAAAATATTAATATTAGTTTTTGAAATGAATTAGCTTTTCTAAAACATATATGAGTGAAAAATACCTTTTGTAAAATATCTAGTTTGAATGGGAAAGGATGGAAAAGTATGAAGGGGTTTTAGGAACTTTAAGCGAAATAAGAAAAGGGAGAGGATTCAAGAAACACTTGTTCATTTTATTTGGAAAGGAAGAAAACCTCTCTCCTCTCCTCCTTGGTGAGGAAAAAACATTATTGCTTATATTTATTGTGCTTGGATCTTGGAGGAAATTGCAAGTGGAGTGTCTTAATTTCAGGAGTTTCTATTTTCTCCATTGTTGTTACTTGACATATAAAGATATATTTTTCCATTATATTATTATAAATTTAATTAAATAAATTTCTTCATTGGTCATGCCCACAAGAAGTGGATACATGCAACTCCCCTTGCATATGCTTTGTTTTAAAGTTAAATTCATAAGATTAGTTGTAGAGTCAATTTCTTGTTATAGGTTTGATTTAATCTTGAAAATATACACCTAAGTTATTGAAAAAATATTCTAGATCCATATGTGATTAGAAAAGAGTGTTATTGTACATTTCATGCTTTTGAGGGTATGCTTAAAATTTTGTTGTTTTTAGTATTTTAAATTTGGGAAAATAGAAAGTTTCATAGGATCCATTAATGGTGGATTTAGGAACCTTTGTGGGGTTTTAATTTTTAGAAAATAAAATTTGAATTTCAAATCATATTACATCATTTTATTTCATGGGATATGTAGTCTCCTTGCGGACTTATGATTGTGCATCACCATACCTAGTGTCATTATCAATTATATTGATTTTTATGTAAAAACCAAATTATAGTTTTGGTATGTTGGAAAATTAAGAATAGGGTTTAGAGTAAAGGAGTGACCTCCTAGCTAGGGCTTAAAAGGAACCCAAGGATAGAGCCAAATGAGAGTTTGAAAAAATAAATGAATGGGAATCAAATAAATCATACACATTATCAAAATTTACTATGCCATGCATCAAATGTCTTAAGAGGATTTGTGACTTGATTGTAAGGCACATATCAACTCACTAAGATCTGTAAGTTATATTGGATACCCCTATTGTAGATACAAATGCTACTCAACATCCTCTTTGGTTGTTGCAACATAGTGTTAACGCTCCTTGGTTTACGTATAGTACCCTCTTCTTATTAGTTCATTAGATATTACATATGATGTGTGTTGAGAATACTTGTTTATGCATTGATGGTATTGTGTAACCCTCATGTACGTATATTTTTGGAATTCTTTATATGTACTTATTTGGCATGTGTATTTCCACATATTCCTTGTTGTTCTTGTGTTTGATACTCAATTGACTATATCCTAGTATAGAGGGGTGGGCCTAAGGGTTCCACATGGTTGGATGGTGTTGAACCATTGTTGGGGCTAGTGGACCTAACAAATGTTTATTAGAGTGTATATTAGGCTCTCATATCATCATGTTATTGATATCTCTTTACTATTAGGTTATGTGAAACATTATAAATTGGAGTTCTTTCAATCATTGTAATAAGTGATTAATTATACATTATTTAGCTCTCCCAAGTTGGTAATGATCTATTCATGACTAAGATGAGATTCATTTACTGCAATGGTTATATGGTATAGTATTGGTTGATTTTGCACCTTGTCTTGTGAGTGTGTTAGTATGATTTGATTAGTCCTAAACCATGACTCTTAGCTCTAGTTTGTATTGGTGTTTGAAATGGATCTTATATTTAGACTACATTATCCTTATATGTTAGTTTAAGAATTTCAATTATGAAATGAATGATGCTTGACTCTATGGTTTAGTTAAAATGATCATGCTTTCATACCTTTTTGTTATGAAGGTTTCAATTATTGTGCATTAGGTGCATTAAAGGTTAAATGAATTTATGTAAGTTGTAGTTTCTAAACATGTTAAGGGAAAACTTGAGACTAAAAAAAATATTTAGTGAAACCTTATTTAAATCAACACTCCAATTGAGGTAGTTAAGCCTTGTTTGGTATCTAGGTTGCCTAAGGCTTGTTTGGGCCTAGTTCTTCCTTGTCTTAGGTCTCATACCATTATTTTCATTCCTTGCATGGTTGATTCATTATGCTTTGGACTACTCTAGGTTTTAGGCATAACTAGGAACCTTCAGTCAACTCAAAAAGTCAACTTGGAGCTTTTGGGACAGGCCTAAGACTTTGTAGCTAGCATGTCCCCTATTTGGGTCACCCATTTTACCACAAGTGATCCCATTGGGTGACTTAGCCTATTCTAGGTAATTTGACTAGCATAAGGGGTGACCCTAGGACAACATGTACTCCCCAAAAAAAATAGGAAAAGTTTCTAAATTAAAGTTGTTCCACTTGGTTTTCCTTTCCTTTTTATCACAGTATTTTGAAAAGATTTGTTGTAACTTGTAAGTTATCCACTCCTTTATGTTGGATTGCATGCCTTTTTTTATGTAAGCTACTAGTTGATAGATTGGTTGTTTAAGACATTATATCTCCCAATGGATCTAGTTCTTGAAGAGGTAATCCTAGTGTTTGGATGTTATCCCACATCCTCTTGGATGTTAGTTGAGTCATTCTAGGATATGCAATGAAGTGGGTTATTGCTCTCATTCCTATCCTTGTGTTTGCAAGAAAATAAGATCATGGGCTAATGTTCAATCTTTATTGTAGAGGAAACTCTATCCTCTCATATGGTCATCATGGTGACTTTATTGTATGATATGGTTTAGTCTCTTGTTGGTGTCACCATACTCGGTGCATTAGCATTATATATCTTGTGTGTCATTGTACATTGTTGCGACATCTTAGAGTTTGTTAGCACAATTGTGACACATAATTATTGTAATTATAATACAAAAAAAAATGTTAATCCAATCTTGTTTACTAAATTCCTAGGCAAAATCCTAGAGCATTACAATATGATTTTGTTGGGATCATGTTTAGGAGACAAAATTGCATGTGTAATCTAATCTAGGATAGGCAAGTTGATACAAGCGGAGTTAATAACGCTCTAATTTGAGGAATATTGCATATCAAAGTATTGAGTTCAAGCTTAGAGTTGGTGAGCATGCTACAAAATTATGTCATGCGCTAAATTCATATATACATAAACTTACAATAATGCATGGCTGTTATTACTAGTTGGGAGCATATCACTAATGACTTTGGTCCTATTGATGTATGAGGTCAACTTGATGATTAGAACCCCCTTCTCCCTTGTTGGTGTAACTCATGCCACTTAAATAATCTGTCTTATTATTTAAGTTTAACCTTCCATGTCAACTTTGAAATTGTATCTTTTACTAACCATTTTTTTTGGTTAATAACATAATTTTTTTTATTTCATAATATAAAAGATAATATAACCATTATTCATAAAATAAACAAATGAAAAAGTCAAAAAAATATACTACTCTCTTATAAATATCTTAATTATACAATTTAATAAATTATTCATAAATAAACTCTTTATTTATTATTCAAATTTCAAAATATTAATTTAAAAAATATTTCACATTTGAAAGTAGATGGAACCTTATCAATAACATCAACATCACCCCCATTAACGACGTGGTCTTCCGTAAGCAGGGTGGACCCTGATAAATAAAATCATTGAAATATCATGTCCTTTTCTAGACTTTGTTAAACAGAAAGTTCGTTTACGGTTTCAACACGGTAACATTTTCGGAGGATCCGCTCCCTTCACTTTTATTCCAAAGTGGCTAAAGACAAAGCCTTCACAAACTCCTCTAATTTTTAATGGGGATAGGTAACGTTTGAATTTTCTTTTTTCGTTTATAACACGATATGCTTCAAATTTCAATGGAACATTCTGCAGCTCTTTGAAAATTTATCCATCTTGCGCTTTCGTCGAGCGCTCCAATCCCATTTATTTTACTGAGTCATGGTCGTGCATTAAATGCGCGTTAGACCAGGCCCTCTTAACGCGTCGGCTGCCACACGCATGTCCGATATAGATGCACTGAACATTCATTTCAATCCAGTTTTTGCCTTCTGTCTGAGGCCTCTGGGATTCTCTCCAGTACTTACTTTGTTTCATCCATCTTATTTTGATTTCCTGCAATTCTTTCTTTTGCTCTAGCAGGTGTTAATTTTTTTTTCCTGTTTTTTATTCTTTAATTTCTTCCCAAAAATTAAAATATCCGTTCATGGCGAGGAGAAATCCTTCCAAGGATGTTGGATTGTTGAATCCTTTTGATTCGGACGACGAAGCGGATCGAAGACCCACTTCGCGCAGAGCTGCCCCAGAAAAGCAGTATAAAAATCCATTCGAAGATGAAGGCGCTTCAAAACCAGTTTCGAGACGTCCCCAGATCGAATCCCGCAAAGATTCTGCGGGCCATCGAAACCCTTTCAGCGACGATGATGAAGCAGAAAAGCCCAAAAAAGGTAACCTCGCTAGCAAGCTTGAAAACGGAACTCTCTTCGATAATTGTAATAATAGCAATTACAGAGCCTCCAAAAATACCCAGAGCAGGGGTTTCAAGGAACTCGATGATAATTATAGTAGTAACGAGGGTTCGAGGCCAAAGAGGGGCGAACGTTTTATTTCCCAAGTGAAAGAACGGGCGGCCTCTGTGGGCGATTCTGCCATTAAAACTGCAGAGAAACTGAAAGAGACGAGCGTCAATTCGGCCCATAAGATCAGGATTAAAAAGCCCAGCAGGTCATTGTCTCCCGAATCTTCCGATTCGATTCCCTCCAAGGGGTTTTCTGTACCCAACTCTGATTTGCAGCAGAGGGATCTTTTATTTGGGGATGAGGAGAGGGAGAAGGAGGAACGGAGGGTTTCTGTTGATTATGCTACGCGCAGACGGTACAAGGATGATTTTGCTGAGAGCGGGGGTTTCCAAAACCAGTCTGTGCAGGAGTTGGAGGGCTATGCGGTTTACAAGGCCGAGGAAACCACTTCCACCGTGAATAATTGTTTGAAGGTTGCGGAGGATATCAAAGAGGATGCTTCCAAGACCTTGGTTGCACTGCATCAACAAGGCGAGCAGATTACACGGACTCATAATATTGCGCTTAATATTGATCATGATCTTAGTGCGGTAAGTGCTTGGAACTCTCTGCAACTTAAGTTTTATTTTGTGCATTGTGAACGAATTGCCAAGCCAAGACCATGAATGGTTTTGTGAATTGATATGAGGCTAACGTTTAGAATCAAGTTTTTGAATTAACTACGTATAGCATTCAATATTTGAGTCATGTCTTTAGGAACCTATTTACTTATGGTTAATTACTACACTTGGCACTTAACTGCATTAGAAGATTTTCACACGGTTGAAGCAGTTGGATTGTATCTAGTGAAACAAGAAAATCTTTCTTAGTGTTGATTGGCCTTGCCATTTTCCTTGAAGGTCACCCATCAATGTACTTTTACACCAAAATTAGGTAGGTTATGTCAACATGGACAGGGTTAGTAGGTTAGGTTTAACATGGTAAATGGAGAGCAGGGAGATAGTAGTCTATGTACCGATAGTCTGGAGGTCTACATGGTGGAGGCAGTTAACAATATCCAAACAAAAAATATAAATGAGATAATAGTGAGCACTGAGCACTACACTAATAATTCTGGTAAAGAGGAATGAAGTAATCCTCTCCCGTAGGCCAGTCTGAGAAGGTTAAATCTTCATTGGCCACGTGGTGGCACCATTCTCAAGTGATACTCACAAAAACAAGATGAATAATATGATTTGTACCCTTCTCATTTAAGAGCTGCCAGTGAATATTTACATCTCTCTCAGAATTTACATTCAGAAATTGAGGAAAGAAAACAGACATAGACAGTAAAGACTAAGAGATATCCGCCAAAAATTTGCTGGTGTGGAATAACAAAGGCAATGATGCGGCTGTACAAGGGAAAAGCAAAAAACAAAAAACAAACCTAGAAGCTGTAAGCTAATTTACATAAATATACAGTAGCAAATCTCATCGCCCATCAAGTACCTCAGGCAGACTAGACTTTCATGGTAATGAGTGTTCTCCACGTAGTCTTAGCTTTTTAACAACTTAAGCCAATTGCTTTAACCACTTAAGCCACACCCTTAATACATGGCACATGATTCATCTCATCTTGACGGTATTTTATCTTCATGCTTGTGGTGTTTAATATTCTCTTCCTTTACAAATGTGATCAACTAGCAACCATGGGAATGCTAAGAATAAGGAGATCCATTCTGCATATTAATGAATCTTATTTCATATTTGGATGTAAACCTTCTTGTATTTTAGGTGTATAAAAGGGAGCATATCTTGCTTCTTGAGGTTGGCCTCAAATATGAAATATCCTGCTTGTTTTTTTAAATTATATGTTTTAATGATTATGCAGGGCGAAAAGCTTCTTGGTAGCTTGGGTGGGCTTTTCTCCAGAAAATGGAAGCCTGATAAGACTAGGACAATAACTGGTCCTCTACTTACTCGAGGTATCTTCCTAGTGGAGTTGACTTTTATGTTTGATTTTTGACATTTCTTCAACATCATACTCATAACTATTTGAACTTACACAAATTTCCAAAATTAGTATCTTTAATTTGATCTGGTGCATTTCAGATAGTTCTTTCAAAAGAAGAGCAAAGCACATGGAACAAAGGACAGCACTAGGGATTTCCAAGAGCCCAAAGGGCAAGTCTTCAACCAGAACCTATCCTCTTGCAGCGGATACCACTCAGGCTCGTGTAGAGGTGTGTGATTAATGCATTATTAACCAGTTATAAATGCTCTCTAAACAAATGCATTAGAATGATGATGGGGATTTGTTTGGATGCAGGTAGAAAAGGCAAAGCAAGATGATGCTCTTTCAGACTTAAGTAATGTGCTGGACCAGTTGAAGGAAATGGCTATTGACATGGGAGGCGAGATAGGAAGGTTTGTACAAATTTTATTGCATGCAACATAAGTCAACATTTGGTGCATCATGTTAAAATTTGGCAGATTTGTTTGCATTGTCACATCAATAAACATGCTATGGGTTGTGCTCAAAAATTTTGCAGGCAAAGTGAATCTATAGATCATCTTGGGGATGATGTTACAGAGCTTAGTTATCGTGTGAAGGGAGCTAATGCACGTGGCCGTCGCTTGCTTGGAAGATATTAATAATTGTACTATCTTACACATGTGTGCTGTGCTTTTTCTACATGAATCTTCTTTCATTGTTATGGTTGCCTATTGGCTGGACCTCTAAGTCCCACATTTGTATAAGTTGCATCTTTCTTGAGAATGCTACAGAAACATCAAAACAGTTGTTCCTTATTGCATGACAAAGCACTGGATTCAGAAGATATGTAAATGTAAGTGATTGATGGCCGTAATCTAGGCAGCCATGTGGCTTTTCTTCTGAAAATACAGTTTATATAATTTGATGGAAGGAATTGTTGCTTAAGATGTGCCCAGATGATCTGAATACACATGATTATTGTTTTTTAATGTAATACATTCTTAGAAGCTTTTGTTTGAGCTCTGCACATGGAGCTATAATTGAATGTCACCCAAAGAGCTGAAATCAACTTTGAGGTATATTTTCCCGGGTTCACACTGCAGGATACCAATCATGTTTTATCATTTATGTTTACTGGATTTTGTTGATCTTTCCATTAAGTCCGATTCTTTCATTGAAGTTTTCAATCATAGAAGCGAAATCTAGGAATAAACTGTGTAGTTAATCACTGTCTGGCACCAAAACTGCAGTTTTACACTCCCCCCTCTCGCACTCGCATTATAAATCAATGTAAATCTAGTGTGAGGCTAGAGGTCAAATTAATGCAACATAGGGTATTGATACAGGGGTAATCACAGGACCAAGATCAATATTATGCCATAGAATAAGAACATCTCAGAATGCCCAATTACTTGATAATTTCTTCCTTTTCTTTTTCAATGTAAACCCCTAGTAATTGAATTCCATTTACACATTTAGCTTTTCATGTCAAAGCTGTGTAAATAGATTGAGAATCAGAGAGTCTAGGCTTGAGACAGTGTAGAATTTGTAATTGGCAGTATCAAACAAATTCTAGTTTTATGTCCTATGTATGTTTCTATTTCTATGCACTATATTTGGCATGAAATAGTAGTAACAAACTTTCTTTCCTTATTTTTACAAATATTTCAGTATAATTTGATTAGCTGACGTTTTTCTGTTTTTAAACTCAGTGTTTTTTAGTTAGCTGATTGTTTTTAAAAGCTAGTAATTGAATTCCATTTACACTTTCAGTTCGCCATGTCAATGGAATTCTATAACGCATTTTAACAATGTCATACTATTAAAACATTGCCTTCTGCCTGGATATATTCATTCTCATTAAAATTTGTGTTTTTTGAAATTTGATCTTACGCTAGGACAAATATTTGGAATTCCTTTTGTTAAAACTACTAAAAATATAACTTGCATAACTATTTAATTTTTGGACAGGTTTCTTTGCACGGGCAAGTGGTAGGAATGAGTTTCTGTGGTTTTTGCTGTGACCTTAAGTTTTTCTGCTATCTTACTAAACAGCAGATGGTTTAAGGTGCCAGGAAGTAGTTTCTTTGTAGTTGATGTATATGATTGCTGGTATCAGCTGATTTTAGGTTAGACAAATTCCCATGGTTATAAAATGAAATTGTAAGTGGTAATATACAATCTGCCACACCACATTTTGATGTTAAAGATCATATGTGAATTGGTGAGAAAAAGATAAAAAGGAAAAGGTAGTTTAGTGTACTGCCAAGTATGACACCCCTTTTGCAAGCATTCCACAAGGGAATTTGTTTTTGGTAAACCTTTTGTTTTGAAGTGTTATAACCTTACCCCTCTGAGTTTGAACATGGGACTTCCATTTAGAACACATACTTTCATCATCAAGGCAACTCTGGGTGTACTAGCGTTTGCATTACTCACTTCTGAAATCTTATTTCCATAGTGTTGAATTTGTTTTGTTCAGTTCGGACATCTTTTTTAAAACACTATTAAGAAACTCGGTCACTATTTAACTACAAATGAATCTCACACCTCTGATGATAATGGTGAGTGAGTCATGCCACAGTTGCGATAATCACAATTTTTCCCCCACTTGCTTTTATGAAACGAATCATATTACGTCAAGTCTCCTGCTAGAAGGTAGGGGCATATGCATGTCCATATATATAGTCGGTTGTATTTCGCTTCATGACCTCAGTGTTTCAGCGTGACGTATCCTTTTCACTTTAAAACATAATCTTCATTGTTGTGTGCTTAGGAACACTAATAGAGCATGATCACTGCATTGGTCGTACACAGTTGAGGAATTCATCACAGTACTTATAGCCATATTTTTCAATTTCTACTCTTTATGATGTGTAATTTCAAATTTGCCACTTGTACTATGTACTCCAGTTCAACGTCAGTTAACTGCTACCATAGAACATGCATTCTACATGCTTTTTCAGAGCCGCTTTATGAAGCGCTAAAAATATTGAAGCCATTCGAAGCACAACTTGTTTTCAAATAGAACTCCATGAAACTATAAAAATCTTGGGTTCAGCAATCAGCGATTATTCAAAATAAAGTGTGGGATAAAGACAAAGGACTCAGTCGTTAAAAAAAATCACCGTGACTGTAAATTGAAACTTCGACAAAGCCATGGAGAAGGGAAAATTTTCACAGGGGCAAAGATAATTAGAGGCATTGTAAATTTTCAGGGATCTGTAAACTAGAAAGAAACATTGGATGCACCGGAGGGAACAAGTAAGATATTTGTGTGTTTCCTTTTGAGTTGATGATATTTGAAAAATACAAAGAAACATTGGTTTACCAGTTCATGATATTGAGAGATACAAAGCATTCTTTCGAAGTCAAATATGAGCAATGGTCTTCAATGTCTGTACCTTTGTAACATAAATAGTGTTATTTCATTAAAAGTTGCTCCAAGTTGGTGTCTCTTTCCAAGTTGGCGTCTCCTGCCAACGTACCAGCTGCATCCCACATCATTGCTTGATTGTGTGGATCTCTGCGTAATACCAGCTGTCCTCAGTGATCATGAGCATGTTACTTGTTGAGTTCAATTGGGGATTTTTTTCTATTCTAACAACGATGCCTTTTCTTTGTTTATCTAACATCTTTTCTAGTAAACTATGTTTTTTTTTGCCATCATTTATGTGTTCATTTCTTTCAATCATCATATATTCTCATCATTTTTTGATATTTCTTCTATCAATTTTTCCTTTCAAACCCATCTAGAATTTAATTTATTTTCTAAAATTTAAAGATGGATTTTGCAATTATCATATTTTTTTAGCTTCAATTTGAATGTTTCCTCAAAGTCTTCTCAAATCTTAATTTTTTAATCAATATATTGTCTTTTCTTTTTAGATTGCAACACTCCTTTTTTCAGAATTTGTCAGTTCTCCTATTTCTACAAGTCTACGTTCCATCTAATTTTCCTTGTTATTAATATCATCTTATGTCCTCCATAGTGAACTTCTATACACTTTTAGAGATTCTCGAATATCCATGCTTTTTATCATTTCTTTAAAATCTTACCTCCTAGTAAATATATATTTTCTTGTATCTTAATCATTAATGAATATTTTGTCTCCAAATATATGCTTTATTAATTGTATCATGCTTTCACTTCTCCACTCTAATTAAGATTGCTAACCAATAAATCCTCTTTAATCATTAATTAATGGATTCTATCTCTATTGTCTATCCATATCTATTTGGTCTAATTAATTTCCCCTACATCATGTAATAAAATATCCCCCTTAAATTTTTTAACCCATTTTTAGTGCACATGACATACACATGCATTTACATGGAATTTTGGTGCATCATATAATATATTAAACATTAAAAAATTTATTTATATGCATCTATTAAATATTTTTCATAATGATTATAGATTTCCTTTATATGATAATCTCTAATTAGACCATTTAACTTATGGCCTTTATTCTTTATTTTTTTTTAAAAGGAGTAAAAATTTATTAAGAAGAAACAATCATTACAAAGAAAAATTTAATTACGAAGAAATAATCATTACAAAGAAAAATTTAACTTATGACCTTTATAGAAATTGTAATAATGAAAATAAATAATTTAAATCCAACTTTATTCATATGGATCCAAAGATAGACATCCCATCCCAATCAAATTACATCTAGCAAGTCAAAAATCATTTCAAGATATTATTATTCACCACAAATTTTCTAAGAGATCCATATTAGAAGGGGGTACTAGAGTAACATGTAGTTGCATAAATTGATATATGTCTTATTTAAAACTTAAGAGTCTATTTGGTAATTAAGTAATCTAGTAACTTTAAAAATAGAGTTTTTAATAGACATACTAATAATGCCAATAACTACAATATGCAAGATATTAATTAAAATATGTAATTTTATATAATTATTAATAATATTTGTGTAATATTATATTTAATTTTAGGGTCAACAACTAGGATTGGAAATGAGATTAAATTTAAATTAATAACATTTTGTTTCCATAGTCCATGATAGATTGACCAAGAGTTTCTGGATCAACTATGTGCAGATTTTTACATCAACGTTTTGGATCAAGAGTTTTTGGATTAACTTTAAATTTAATGATTGACCAAGAGTTTCTGGATCAACTGTGTGCAGATTTTTACATCGTTTTAGATCAAGAGTTTATGGATTAACTTTAAATTTAATGATTGACCAAAAGTTTTTGGATCAACTATGTGCAGATTTTTACAACGTTTCGGATCATACTCCATGATCCATGATCTATCTGCTTTTCATCCTGATGATGGATCATGGAGTATCATCTCTTTATCTGCTTTTCATCTTGATGATGGATCATGGAGTATGATCTGAAACGTTGATGTAAAAATCTGTACACAGTTGATCCAGAAACTCTTGGTCAATCATTAAATTTAAAGTTAAAAATGGGGTACATATATATAAGCAATAATCATATTATATTAATTTTAGAGTTAGAAATAGGGTTAAAATTAGTTAGATTATTAAAATGTTACTTATTATTATATATAATTTTAAGGTCATATTTAGAATCCAAAATAGGGTTAGAAATGGTGTACACATATCAAAGTAATAATAAGATTATATCTAATTTTAGGAGTAGAGGTAGGATATATATATATAATTTAAAAGAGTTATAAATTAAAATATAATGTCTATATATGCACTCTCTTAAATAATACATAAATGAATCAAATAAATATTACTATATATATTATTTAGAAAAGTTACCAAGTAAAATATAATACCTATAGGCTTTAAATCCCTCTTGTAGCTCCCATGGAGGCCTCTGGAAGAAGGTTGGAAAAAGATAAATTTTGATGGGGCTGCAAAAGGCAACCCACAGTTGTGTGGGGCGGGTTGCGTAATTAGAGATCACAAAGGGACCATGTTGGTGGAAAAATCAGAATGTCTGGGGCAATGTACCAACAACGAAGTTGAATTTAGGGCTGCCCTCATTGGCCTCTAATGTGCCTCGTTGTTGGGTTTGAAGAAGATTCATTTAGAAGGGCACTCATTGATAACAATTAATGCCATTCGTCGTGGCTGGACGTCGAGATGGAAATTGAGGAAATCACATCCTCCAATATTAGAATTATTTTAAATAGAATGGAGGAGTTTAGGATCTCCTGTATATCAGGAAGGAAATGCAGTGGCAAATGACCTGGCCAAAAGGGCCACAATGGAAGAACTTACCCCTCCTTTTTAAAATCAAAAGAAAATCTCAATGTCATGCTGGCGGGATATGATGAAGTACAAGGCTAGCAAAGGATGAGCTTAATTAATTTGAATACTGGTGGCACAAAATTTATAACGATAGGTGGTGTCCTTGCTCGTGAATTTGTGTGAAGCGTCAGCAGTAATGATGGTTTCGTGTGGTAAACCCACTTATTAAAAATATGACTATGGATTTGATGGAAGATCATTGTATGTCTTAATTGCAAAAGTGGTCTAGAGATGGACACACCCATTCTTCTAGAGGCTAAGGGAAGACAAATGGACTTTTTGGAGAGATCACAAAGAAGAGGTTGGGCATTATTTTTAAATCAACTTGCACGACTTGATATTGCATGCAGTTAAGATGGTATTAGGATTAGAATTAATGTAGGGTGTTGAACAGCTGAAATACTAAGAGGGGGGAGGGTGAATCGGTATTCTTTAAAACCACAAACATTTAAACATTCTTTCCACATAGCATATTTAATTTTTAGTAAGAAAGAAAACCATGAAAGCAACCATCAAAACATGTAACACATGAACACCAAATATTTTACATGAAAAACCCAAAAAGGGAAAAACCACGGTGAGAATTAGATTACAATATATTATAAATAGTTACAACATATTATAGAAATGATCACAGGAGGTGGACTCGTTGTCCTAGTGGACTCACTACCAACAAAATGAAAGAAATATAGAAGAGGGATGACACATTACTGATAATCAGAAAAATGGATACCTTTTTGGGATATCACACTTTTCTCATTCAACCATTCACTAATGTCCTAAGAGTCCTAATTGGATTGACTAACAACCTCACAAGGTGAGCCAATTCACAATTAGGAGGGTCCTAGGAAGGGATTCTTAAGATCTAAGGGGTTCACCACAAGCAAATGCTTGGAAAAGAAAATGTTTGAAAACACATTGTGATATGCAAAATGACCTAAAACTAGCAATGCAAGCTAAATGAAAGATGTAAATGATGAAATTATGTAATAGGGAGATGGTATGTGTGCACCTGGGAAATCTGGAGATGCTGTGAAGATTCTGGAAATGCAAAGAGGCTACCAAAATATGTTAAGGTGGACTAAGAAGCCCAAAATGGCATATTAGTCTTGTTGTTGTTTTTTGGGGCAAATATAGAGTCTTTGGATCTCAGAATTGGATCTCTGAAAAATCTCTAAAAAATGAGTATGGGAGGACTAAGACACCCAAGATGGCATATTAGTCCCATTTTGAATTTCTAAATACTCTGAATAGGATCTTGAGCTCCAAGGTCTACACTAGCTTCCTTTCTGATCTCAAGTTCTGAAACTTCCAAATATGGCTTGTAGGTGAGTTTCCATGAAGATGACAACTTTATAATGCAACTTTGCAACTTTTGTAACTTTGCACTCCAAGTGATCTTCAAGTCTACAATCTAGATCTGCAATCACAAATATGCAAGGTGGAAAAACTTGTTGTTTGTTAGTGAATGGGGGTTTTCCTTGGTCAAACCCCTGTCGGTAATTAAACCTTGAAATGAAACAAAGTAATGAAGGAAATGGTGAATGAACAACATGCAATGCTACA
>VDFB02026878.1:0-42561 GCA_007258455.2 Sequoia sempervirens | reverse complement strand
GTACCAGCAAATGGTAGTGCAATTCGGGGGATCCTACTCGTGCTCCCGTTCTGAAGGAAAATCTATAGTATCCATTTCAGGAAAAGGAAAGTATGTTGCAAATGTAGTTGCCACGACTAACGATCATGACCTCAGGTGCAACAAAAAGTTTACAAAATTATTTGAATCTTATTCTTCTATTCTGCAAAAGTTACCAAAGGATAAGATTATAACATTAGAAAATCCTTGACCCTTGAAGGATCCTTATCCTGATTGGTATGATGGAAACACATTTTTCCAGTACCATCGTGTTCATGGGCATGATACTGAATGTTGCATGCACCTGGATTATGAGATACAAGACCACATCGACGATGGTACCATCCTCCTCGATGGGAAGAAGCAAAACACAAATAAGTCAGTGGCGAAGGAAAATAGCGAGTTGCAAATTTATATGAGCCTGTTTCCATCTCACTCTGTGAACTTGATTATTGACCCTTCTACCGCTTTTGCTAAAGCCTCGACATACGTAAATGTGGTCTCGTTTACTTCTACCCCTCCCCCCAGCCTATGACTGATTCGACAAATGTGATTTTCACCTCACAGGACTTTCCTTTGAATAACAAGCCCTCTCCCCTATACATTTCGGCTTGCATAAATGGAAACATCGTAACAGGAGTCCTTGTGGACCTCGCGAGCCGAGTGAATGTTATTATGAAGGAGACCTTGTGGCTAAATTAATTACACATGGAGGAATATGAGAAAATGAAATCCACTATACGTATGCACAACAATCTCTCTCTCGCCCTGTATGGCTCTATAACTCTTTCCGTCCTAGTAGGACCTAGGGCTATGGATACAACTTTCGATGTCATTCTGGAATCTGATCTGTTCAAGGTGAGGTTGGGCATCCCGTGGCTAGCTTCCATGAATGGAATCACTTCTATTATTCACAAATTTCTAAAGTTCTCTCACAAAAGTGTCGTGCATGTCGTGCATGACACTAGATATCAAACATTGGTATCCCATGGGGGATATTCCTTAGATCATTTTTGGCCTACCCCAGTTGGTCCACTTCCTCCTAGGACAGACCTACTTTATCAAAACTACGTAAAATACAAAGTCGGGGGCAAAGGACAAGTGAAAGTGAATCCTCTTGCGGCGCAGCAGCAAGCTGTCTCCTCCTCTCAAAAGGGGAAGGGGAAGCATGGCCGCGCCCAAGGCCCTTCTTCTTCTTCCGTTGTTTCGCCTGTCACTTCCTTTTTCCCTACTACGATACCATTGACTTCCACTCCTAATGCGCTTGCTGGGGAGTTTGATGGTGCCTGCTTGGCGAAAGCACAAGCATCCAACGTTGAAACTTCTCGTCTTACCCACAGTGCCTTAGCCTGTTTTGTACGATAAAGGAAAGGGTCCCTGTGGTGCGTCTTCTATGTCTCAGCCTCTATGCCTCCCTACTGCTCCTTCCTTTAAGGCAGTGAATGGGAAGAGGCTTGCCACTGAGGCGTTGGAGTCTGCTTCCCCCATTGTTGTCCTGTCATCCTCTTAATCTCTTCTTCCTGCTCTCGTCTAGGAGTCCCTCCCTCTGCCAGAAACGGCCATGATGGATACTCCGATGGTCGAATAGGTGTCTTTTGTCCCTTCTCATCCTACGGCCTCTAGCTCCTGGAGTCATAAAAATTTCCTTGCGTGTGAGTGCAAGCGTCACAGGAAGGCTCTGGCCCCTGAGCAAGCCACCTTGTAGAAGAAGGAAGAGGATTCAACAACTCCTGTTGTGTCCTCCTCCTCCGTCCTCTCTGCTTTAGTTCCTTCAGCTTTAGTCTTACTTCTGGATCCCACCACAAGCATGAATGATCCTCACCCGAAGAGGGTGCAGGTGTTTATTGCTCCTTTGGTTGAGTTGCCCCTTCTGATGTCCCTCTTGGACACCTTGCCATTCTCAAAACCCATGGACATGTCAAATACCTCGGTGGTGTATGCCGCAGTTTTTTCCTCTTCCTCCTTGCCCTCTGCTTCATCTGTGGAGATTTCACATCCCCCGATGAAGTGAAAGATGGAGGAAAACCCTACTAGCAATGGGGGTTAGAAGGGTTCACCTTCTTTTGAGGGTGGTTCTGCGTTGGATTGTGTTGTCCTAGTGATGAAAGAAGCCTCAGTGTCACCAGAGTTTGTCACTGCTCTCAAATCATTTGGTGAGCCTAGTAGTGGATCTTGGGCACCGCCTCCCTCACCTATTGAGTTGACTCATAGCACCCCTATAAAGTGCATGTTCAACTCACTCAATGAGGTCCCAACCCTATCAAGAATTTTTCATGAAATCACTGACGTTTGCCCCATGGGAACTGAGTGGAGAAGACCTTGAGGGGCCTTCTTCCTTAGGTCTTATTGTGGTAGGGTCGAAGGGTTCCCCCCTTGATATTCTGCCCTTGCAGGCTCGTCTGCCCTCCCCTTATGATGATCTAGATTGGGAGAATGACGACCTCTTGGTTGATGAGGACTAGGGGGCGCCTCTTCTTTATCTGTAGATTAGATTGTGTGTGTGTGTATTGTGTTCCCCCATGCTTGTGTTATTTGTTCTTGGATGACTCTTGTCACCCTTGTAGGTGCTTGGATATAAGAGTGTTTTGTGTCGTAAAACTTCTTCTATTTGTCACATCATTCTTCTCTTTTTCGTGTATTGACTTTCGACAATTGGGGACGATGCAAAGTGTTGGGGGAATTTAGGCTTCCCTTCCATGTTGACCCAATTTTTTATTTTCATTTTGTCTTCATGTGCCTTCTTCACATGGTCTGATATAGTAGGGGGTTGATGACAACTCATTTATATATATATTATTATACTTATATATTTATATTTATGATCAGCTTTGACCCCAAAATATAAGATCGCCCCTGTCTCTTGTTCGTCATGTCCTTGGATTTCCTTTCTTTGCATCTTTCTCTTTCGCTTGTTTTGTGATGTTGTGGTGCTCATGTGTTGTCCCTCGCGTGTGCGACAACATTACCACGGTTACATCTCGCTATGTTCTGTGGGCCACTACATCACTTTTTCATTCTTGCTTTTCTCTCCTTAGGATGCCACATGCCTTTGTGTTCGACACACACCATCCTAAGGGGGGGCTCTCACACTGCTTTGATTTTCAAAGAATGCATTTGGTGGCCAACGAATCTTCTTGAAAATCTCTTCAAAATATTTTTCAAAAATTGCATTCCTCAACAAGGACCCCTAGTGGAATATTTTTCCTTCATCATGGGTTCGTAAAGAATTTTTTTGAAGAACTCTCTTCAAGGAGGGAGCACCTTCTCCTGCGGGAAAAGTTATGAACTTCCCCTCATGAGGGGGATTTCTCCTTTCAAATTCCTTAATGAAGTGAAATATTTCAAAAGAATTCCTTAATGTTGAATTGATTTACGAAAAACACTCTTGTACTTTCAAATAGTGTGTCCCTTGAGTGGACCCCTTTTTTTTTAAGGGTTCTTGAGGGACCCCTTTGAAAGCTCTTCCTTCGATTGTTGATTGTCTGTGTGACTGTTCGTCTGCTTGCTTTCCTGTGTGGCTTTTTGTTTTTTGACATGTTTTGTTTACGAATTAACATGTTGCTTTGCAAGTGTGCTTGTGAAGCTGCTTTCCAATCCAATTCTACGGAGTCCCCTCACATCGGGCTTCCATTAGGAGAGAGTACCTAAGGGAACCTTCTTCAAAGGTTTGAGGACCTATGAAGTGTTTACATCTTGCGGGATTTGTCCATCATTGGTTTGTGGGCCTTTGGTGCACTTTGATCAAACCTCCTCAAGAGAGAGTACTTATGGCGCCATTTTCCCACCTCGCGCTTTTGAGCTCACCAAATTGTAATTTGCTTCCTCGACGGTTCAGGTTTACGTTTCTAAACTCTTTTGATCTACTTTACTGAACACCCATTGACACTCATGTTCGCTAAAGTGGGGGAAAAATGTATAGGAGTGAATTTGCACCTCCCTTGCAAATTCCCCTTTTACACCCTTCACTTTAGAAAAATCAAATCCGACCATGTAATTCCACGTCCTCATTCCGAACTCCATCCACTTGGCACTTGTTTTTAGTATTGGTGGGGGAATTTCTGTCGGGGATGTGTGCACGACGCGTGGACATCTGCGTGGCGCGTTGTCATCCTAACAAGATTCCTGCCTCTGGAATCTATAGAGGCATTACATTCTCCATTAGCGATGAAACGTAATGCCCCTGTGCCTTCCTGTCGACCTTTGAACAACTCTTTCCCTCCCAAACCTTCTTCAAATGGCTATCTTTCACTTTCAATCCAACTTCACATTCCCTACACACTTGCTTGATCTTGTTTCATGTTCTTGGCATTCTAGCTCCATATTCTTGCAATTTTAAGCTGCTAGTTGCACTATCAACCATTCAAACATCACAACATTCTTCACATCTACCACAAAAGCTGCAACTTGGTGTCTTGCGAGACTGCTTTCGGTGTTGTTGCAGCTATGTCGACTCTTCCACAGTTGTAGATTTGCATTCCTCTCTCATTGGCCTTGAGTGCCTTTGGTCGAGGGTGGTATCAATTTCTTACTATTGCTTTGTTGTTGGATTTGAGTAGCATAGTGTTTCTTGTAGCATTCGGTAATTTCTTTTCCAACATTGTTTCTTTATCATATTTCTATCTCTCTATCTATCTGGTTGTCCATGGAGGTGGAAACACCAAAACGGGGGCATGACTGCGGCAAGCCTCAAAATAGCCCCAACACTTTTCCCTTTTTGGTTGTATGTAGGTACTCATTCGTGGGGAGCTTGCTGGTGAACTTGACTCTTTGTGAGTTGCATTCTCTCCTTTCTCATTCTTGTCATTTCATATCATCTTTCACATTATTTCAGTTATTTCGTCATTTATCATTTTAGTTATCATCTTTAAAACTCAACCCCTAAGCTGTTAGTAGGTTTCTTGCACTTTCACTATCCTTTAGCACTTTCTATCCGTACGAACGCCAGAGCACCTATGAGACGCTAGTGCGTCGTGTTGTCGTCCCTGATTTGCGCTGCCATCCTTTTGAAGAGAGTTGTCTGAGGTACGGTTTGGGTTCCAGAAGCCTGCTCGTTTAGCCTCATTAAAACTCGAGTTAGTAGAGTGACAAAAGCACTAAGAGTGCTCTTCATTCTCCATCCTTGACATCCAATGCTTGTTCAACTTGAGGTAGATTAGGGCAACCTTCCGCTCTCGGCTCTCCGTAACCTGGAGCCTTGACGTGGTTGGTCCCCCTCTACAATATATATAAGATATATAAGATATATACATATGTATACATGTATCAATATATACGTATGTGTGACAAATGGAAATGTCCATGCAGATATATCAATATATGTATATGTACGTATATATATATATATACAAACGATATTATATATATGAAATGTTAACTTGGACTTATTAATTTGAATAACAAGTGGAATATTTAGACAAACTTATTTGTCAGTAATTATAGTTATATATATGTATGTATGTATGTATGTATGCATGAATATATATATATATATATATATATGTATGTATATGTATATATATAATAGCATTAAAAGCTATTTAATTATTGCAATAATTAAATAGCTTTTAATGCTATTATATATATACATATACATATATATATATATATATATATATATATATATATATATATACATATATAAACATATATATATTTATATGTATTATGACATGGCCAAACTATGATAAAGGTCGATCTAAAGTTTATAAGCCATGGCCAATTTAATATGAATGCATCACTATTTTCAAGTAGTGTATTGCCAACACAATGAAACACATTATCCAAAAGGATAATATGCAGTGGAAATAATAAACATTAAGTCTGTTATTTAAAGTGTTTAAAACGCATGAGTAAAAGATATGAACCATAATAAATAGACGTGCTTGGTCAAAGCACTTCAAAGCGTTATTCTAAGGGATTCAATTCATCCATAATATGTTGATCAACCGGCCTATGACTAAGTCGATTGAAATATGTGTTGCCAAATGAATATTGACTGTTTCCTTTGATAAACCGCCGACAAAAGACTAGGGAAGGTGCTGAAACTTGGCACCACATTATGAATTCTCTGTTTCCTGTAGAAGTCTTTCATACTTGCAATTCAATTCTCATCTGTAGTAGTCAAGTATAGCTGGCATGCAAGGAAGTCGATCTATTGTTTACTAGGCCGAGTATTAACTTAGAATGTTTCCACCTTTTTCTATAAGTGTTGAGTCGACTTGCATGGCTAAAGTGGTGTCGACTGGCTTATCACTTCTATAGGCCTCAATGTCTCATTATTTAGTATAAATAGATGAACCTACTCTCTCATGTGGACACACATTCTGAAGTTACAATTTTCTACTTTTATTCTGGAGTTATATTTTTCTGAGATAGAGTTATTTTGTAAGAGCATAAAGAAGGAGGTTATTGTGAGATATTGCATTGAGTGATTATAGTAAGTTGAGGTGAAGCCTAGAAAGCTGACATTGGAAGGATGAGAACCAGATTAGTCTATTGGATTAAGCAATCTACAAGCATGCAAATCTATTCTCCTTATATTTGTCTTTTGTTATGAAAGAATGAATGTCTTGATTGATTTGTTTGGAATTGCATGAGAATGCTTGCATCAATGAATCATAATATTTGCTTATGAAAAGGAAAAGAATCTATTTATGGTTTCCTATGAAGTGTTTGTATGTACTCCATAATAGGAGAGTTTGTTATCATTAGTATTATATACTAGGAAAGGTGAAACAAGAATAGCTTAACGATTATTTAATGCAAAGTTATTTGTAAATGTTAGAAAGCTCATAAGTTATACTTGGGATATGATTATCCATTGAAGAGGGGGTAACTTAAGTTTATGCTTTGTGGGTAGAAATACCATTGTGTTTTGGGGAAGGGAATAGGTTGTTTCTAAGGTTAAAGACTACCTATAGAAGGAAATTACCTATACATAGTTTATATTGGCCTAAAGTCAAATTGAGCTTGAGTAGTGTATGTGAATAGGATGACTGTCACTCAAAGTACTGAGTGAGAACACTTTGGACAAAGTAGTGTGATCACCTTTGGCTCCATTGTCAATTCACTGTGATCCATTTATGCATGCTAGTTCAGGATTGTAAAGTCTACAAGTTCTAGTTATGTAGGACACAACACTAAGTTCATAATGGTTGTTGTTACGAGGTTACTCCACCAATCTCTTCGTCAAAGGGTAGGGCAATCTATCTGATGATAGATGTGTGGGGGACCACATTTGAGTCCATGGTTGGCAAAAAAGCGCTTGAGTGATGCTTCTCCTCCTTAACAAGCGACCAAAATTTTAAAGGAGATTCCTGGACCATCTATATCTATTGCGTTGAAGCTTGGTTGAGCTATATATGTACTTTGTACACAATCTTTGGAATATTGTAATATGTGGAATATTATTTTGGAAATGAAATCAAAATTGGATTTGTTATGACATCTATGTTCATTTGTCTCCATTAAGATTTTTTTTTTTTTATGGCAATGGTTAAGTAGCATAGTTTATTTACTTGAAAGTGAAAATTTAGGAAATTTACTTGAGTGAACAATTGGCATGTTACACAATCAAAATTTTAGGATCATCCACATGCCTTCATTGCCTCCACTTCAAGTCCACATTTATTTCATAATGCATTAGGTATTGCCAAGTGGGATTCAATAATGGAGGAAAAATATAATTTTGTGACAGTGAATCACACATGATTTAGTCCCACTTCTTGAGGGAATGAAACTAGTACTATGCAAGTGGATCTATTAAACAAAATATGTTCTAAATGAAACACTCAATAAATTTAAAAAATGACTTGTGGCAAAAGGTTTCTCTCTTGTTCCTAGCATCAATTACATAAAGACCTTTATCCCTATTGCAAAGATAAAGTCCATTTGGTTGATAATTGTCATTATTGCCACTCATTGTTGGAATGTACATCAAATGGATATAAAGAGTGCCTTTCTTTAGGAGAATCTTCAAAAAGTGATATATATATAGTAGTCATAAGGGTTCATTCAGGGTTCTTCATTGGGTTGCAGACTTGGGAAATCTATCTATGGCTTAAAACAAGCCCCTTAGGCTTGTTATGCCAAAATAGATTTATTTCTTCTTTTAGTTAGAATTTTTATGTGTCACTCTAATCCAACGATTATATTCTATGGTAGGATAATGGAATATCGATATTGGTTCTATATGGATGCTCTAATCATCACAAGAATTTTATCCATTATCAACATTGTGAAATTTGTTCTTTGAGATAGATCTTCCATAACTGACTTGGGCTTGTTGCACTACTTTCTCATGATTCATATCATACATTTTGATTGAGATAAGTTACACAATCCAAGCATGTTCTTGATCTTCTTGCACAAATTCACAAGGGTAATTGTAAGCTTGCACTAACTCCCTTTTCTTTTTGGAGTCAAGCTTGAGGTTAAGCATTACACTTCACTAGTTGATTATGTCACTTTGTATCACTAGCTCGTTATAGTGTTTGTAGCTACCAATAAGCCCTAGGAGGTTGTCTACTATAGGGTGGTGTATCCATATGCAATCAAGGACAAGGAGGAGATGGGAAATGCCACAATTATTCTTAGGAAGGGATTGAGAGGATTTAGATCCACAACAAGGGTTTTAGAGAAAGGATTTGGTACTAATGAAATATTAGGAGAGGAATTTGGAAAGAGGAAAGACTTAAAGTATAGAAGAACAAGATTGGGATTGAATGACAAGAGAAGGGGACAAATATCACTAATACATGTTAAAAAATGAGGGATCTTGAATTTTAGTAACGAAGAATGGAAGTGGGAGGACTAAAACTTAGTATTGGAGGATGTTGCTTAATTATTCAAAATGACAAGGGTATTTTATGTTTAGGCCAATTCAAAATGACCATTTGAGAAGGAATTAAGGTGTTACTAGATTAGGGATTTTGGAATCTAAAAGTTGGAACCAATTGGAGTGGATTCTAGTGTTTGGGTGCATTTTCTCCTCTCAAGCCTCAAATGTATTTTGTTTCAATATTGAACTTAATCCAATACTCGTAGGGATGACTAGGAATGGAAATATGTCTAGGGATAGTGTAAAACATATCAATGACAAGTTTAGGCCAAGAAATTGGAAAATTAAGTCCTCAAACATGTATATGGGTATGGACACTAAAATGAATGCAAAAATGTAAGACAAGGTACAAAGTCAATAATTTCTAACCTTACATGAGCATGGAGTCGATTATATGGCTTTCATTTGTTCTTGGATTGATCTCATGGGGATAGCAACAACAATTGCTCACTACCCTAGGTCATCTCTTGCATTGTTTCCTCCTTGGTTGAGGGTGTTGGTCTCTATGTTAAAGCTCGAACCCTAATGTTGTAATGCAAATGTTTTGTTGTTGGAAATACATTAGCTTCCCAACCCACAATCATGAAGGATCTTCTATATATATCATTATAATATATTTGAATCGTATGCCACTCCAAATGTGTTTTTTTATTAAGGGTAAATAGGTTTTGGCAAGCTCCTAAAACCCATTTACATCAAACTATTAGTAAAATAACTACTAACCAACCACAAAACATCAAACATCAAAACTAGGTCTTGAAAGGGTCTAGAACCTTGCACATCAACCATCCTACTCAATGCCATTTTCTTTCCTTGCAATCCACACCCTCTTAACTTGAAGATGGGATTCTAAAACATATTTAAGAAGATCTCTCTTCCTTCTTTGTTTAACAATCCAAGACACCATTTTCAAGTTCCTTTGATCGAGGAGAAAGAAGGGAGTCCTCTACTATCACCTCAACTAGAGCCTCTTACAAAGAGGAGAAAATATACCCAAATAAGTCATGCTAAGCTATATCCACAAATTGGGCAAGGGCATAAATCCTCCAATAAATTTACTACCAAGGCAACATAATCTAAAGCACCAAAGGTCAAAAAAGCTTTCAAAGGAGAATACATAACATGAAACGACAAAGCTGCCTAGGAAGCATAAACCCTAATGGAAAAGTCTAAGCAAGAGAATTGTGATCCATCACCAAGGAGGCAAGACAAGGATCCTCATCCACTAAAGGGGCAAGGACAATAGAATTATCCATAGTCAAATGGTCAAGGAGGGCATTTCTAGATTAGACAACCTAACTCAAACTAGCATGATATTGCAATATTCTATCATGAAGTTGAAAAATGAAAACCATGGTTTGAAAGAGAGCGAATGTTCTCCCCACATCCACAACCTACCATTCAACACCACCTCCATATCCTCCAAAGACAAAATGTGTGATAAAGAAGCCCCTAACACAAAGATACAACTTGATTGTGCCACCCGTGAGAGGTCTGCAAGACTCCAAAATTATTTATGTAGCTCCTTTAGAAAAGACCAAAAATGATTATATCGACAAATGTAAACATTCTCATTATCAATCACCTCTTACCCACAAACCACCACGGGGAATGAGAGCGCGAGTGGGTCGAACTTTGCCCACAGACCACAACGGGGGAATGTGAGCAGGAGCGGAGTCAAACTTCACCCCGCTGGGAGAGGATAGGACTAGGAACCTCCAAGCCCACCACAACCACAACGGATCTACCAGACCAAGGCTAGGAACCACAACCCTGCCAATGACACGCCCAGAATCCGCAGGGACAGACAAAATAGAGATATGAGCGTCT
Source organism: Sequoia sempervirens (assembly GCA_007258455.2). Taxonomy (NCBI): domain Eukaryota; kingdom Viridiplantae; phylum Streptophyta; class Pinopsida; order Cupressales; family Cupressaceae; genus Sequoia; species Sequoia sempervirens. Next base: position 31,874 of record VDFB02026878.1, on the reverse strand, counting down.
GAAACGTACATATTTGCAACGTGCATGCTGTCAATAGTACCGTTCAAACCAAGCACAACTGTGGGGCACTGTCTATGCAGGCCACAATTTGCACCCGCCCATTCGATGTCTATGCCATGCTCTGCATATTGCTCTGATCGTCCGTGCACCAACCGGCCGTGTGCTACAGGCAGACCGTAATTGTCAGAATTTTTAGGTTTACAGTGCCCAATAAATATTTTTACTAAGTTTTTTAAGTTTGCCATTCGCCCTTTTTTTTGCTGCTTTGCCCGCGGCTATTGGTTTCCGCTCCTCCAAACTCTTCCCGCTAGTATTGACCTTACACTTTACAATTTAGTGAGCTACAACCTGAAAATTAGGTTTATACGAAGGTTTTAAAGTATGTTTAATAAAATGAAAATAATTAATATATTAAGTATATAGTAGCATAATTAATATATAATGTATATTTTATATATTATATTTTTAACAAAACTATTAAATATAATAGTAATAATAATCCTATATATGTATTTAATAGTTTTGTTAAAAAATATAATATAATAATAATTAGTATAATTATATTATTTATAATTTTTTATTATTATATAAAATATACATTATATATTAATTATGTTAATATATACTTAATTACAATAAACCAAAATTAATGGATAAGAATATAATTATATATATTAGGATTTTAATAAATAATATTAAAATCATTTTAAGGCTGAAACCAATTAGTATTTTAATATATAATGTATATTTTATATAATAAAAAATAAATTATAAATAATATAATTCTACTAATTATTATTATATATTATATTTTTTAACAAAACTATTAAATACATATATAAAATTATTAAAACTATATTTAATATAATTAGTATACTTATACTATTTATAATTTCTTTTTGTAGTTTAAAAATTGCACATTTATATTATACTAAGGATAGGTAATTATAATATACATTAAATATATTAAAATACTAATTGGTTTCAGCCTTAAAATGATTTTAATATTATCCATTGAAATCCTAATATATATAATTAAATTCTTATCCATTAAAATCCTAATATATAATTAAATTCTTATCCATTAACCCACCCTAATTATATAACTAACACTAATTCTAATTACAACCCTAACCCTAATTCTAACTCTAACCCTAACCCTAACCCTAATCTTACTACTGACTCTAACCTAACCCTAATCCTAATTTTATCTCTAACCCTAACCCTAACCCTAATCTTACTACTAACACTATCCTAACCCTAATCCTAATTTTATCTCTAACCCTAACCCTATTCTCATCCCTAATTGTAACCCTAAACTTATTCATAACTTCAATCCTAATCCTAATCCTAACCCTAACCTAACCCTAACCCTAACCCTATCCCTATCCCTAATTTTAACCCCAACCCTAATCTCTAACACTAAATATAACCCTAATCCTTACCCTCACCCTATTTCTAAGCCTAACCCATTTTATACATGCTAACTCCAACCCTAACCCTACTGCTAATCTTAAACATAATCCTAAATCGAACCCTAACCCTATCGCTCATCCCAAACACATTTTTAAACTTAACCCTTTTTATATATGCTAACTGTAGCCCTAACCCTAAACCTAATCCTAACCCTAATACTAACTCCAACCCTGATACCACTTATATCTCTAAACCTAACCCTAACCCTATTCCCAATAATAAAATTAATCCCAACCCTAATAAAAGTTTGAACCTAAACATGTTTGACCCTTAACTATAACTTACATTAAATTTTTATATTAAATATACTAAAATATATAAAAAGGGTTAAGTTTAAAAATGTGTTTGGGATGAGCAATAGGGTTAGGGTTAGGTTTAGGATTATGTTTAAGATGAGCAGTAGGGTTAGGGTTGGAGTTAGCATGTATAAAATGGGTTAGGCTTAGAAATAGGGTGAGGGTAAGGATTAGGGTTATATTTAGTGTTAGAGATTAGGGTTGGGGTTAAAGGGATAGGGATAGGGATAGGGATAGGGTTAGGGTTAGGGTTAGGATTAGGATTAGGGTTGAAGTTATGAATAAGTTTAGGGTTACAATTAGGATAAGAATAGGGTTAGGGTTAGAGATAAAATTAGGATTAGGGTTAGGATAGTGTTAGTAGTAAGATTAGGGTTAGGGTTAGGGTTAGAGATAAAATTAGGATTAGGGTTAGGTTAGAGTTAGTAGTAAGATTAGGGTTAGGGTTAGGGTTAGAATTAGAGTTAGTTATAGAATTAGGGTGGGTTAATGGATAAGAAATTAATTATATATTACGATTTTAATGGATAAGAATTTAATTATATATATTAGGATTTCAATGGATAATATTAAAATCATTTTAAGGTTGAAACCAATTAGTATTTTAATATATTTAATGTATATTATAATTACGCTATCCTTAGTATAATATAAATGTGCAATTTTTAAACTATAAAAAAGAAATTATAAATAGTATAATTATACTAATTATATTAAATATAGTTTTAATAATTTTATATATGTATTTAATAGTTTTGTTAAAAAATATAATATATAATAATAATTAGTAGAATTATATTATTTATAATTTATTTTTTATTATATAAAATATACATTATATATTAAAATACTAATTGGTTTCAACCTTAAAATGATTTTAATATTATTTATTAAAATCCTAATATATATAATTATATTCTTATCCATTAATTTTGGTTTATCGTAATTAAGTATATATTAACATAATTAATATATAATGTATATTTTATATAATAAAAAAAATTATAAATAATATAATTATACTAATTATTATTATATATTATATTTTTTAACAAAACTATTAAATACATATATAAGATTATTATTACTATTATATTTAATAGTTTTGTTAAAAATATAATATATAAAATATACATTATATATTAATTATGCTAATATATACTTAATATATTAATTATTTTCATTTTATTAAACATACTTTAAAACCTTCGTATAAACCTAATTTTCAGGTTGTAGCTCACTAAATTGTAAAGTGTAAGGTCAATACCAGCAGGAAGAGTTTGGAGGAGCGGAAACCAATAGCCGCAGGCAAAGCAGCAAAAAAAGGGCGAATGACAAACTTAAAAAACTTAGTAAAAATATTTATTGGGCATTGTAAACCTAAAAATTCTGACAATTACGGCTTGCCTGCAACACACGGCCGGTTGGTGCACGGACGGTCAGAGCAGTATGCAAAGCATGGCATAGACATCAAATGGGTGGGTGCAAATTGTGGCCTGCATAGACAGTGCCCAGCGTGTGTAGTCCACCACGCCGTGAACAAAAAGCCTCGTTGTAGCCACACGAGCACCAAGGACAGTCACGTCCACTGAAAGTGATCCATCGCTACCACCATTAACGTGGTCATTAGGGTCACACGAAGAATAACCCAATGCACCAACGATGGAGGCATTGCCATGATGAAGGCTTACATCAGAGCAACAAGTGTCTATAGTCAGTAGTTTCTGTATTGAACAAATTTCCATGTTGAGCATGATATGTTGTACTAATTTACGCCGAAGGCGTATCCAATATGAACAAGATCAACCTGAAATGAAAGATTTTAATGACGTCCACGAGACTAAACAATCTATGGGACCGAGACCAACAACTTAGTTTGTCTCCAAACTCTTCTCCAGGTCAGATCTCCTGCTATTAATTTTGACTAGGAGGTTGGTCGTCTAATTCATCTTATCCTCCTCAAATAACTGCTGCATATTGTCCACATCTGAAATATTTGCGTACTGATTACGAATATTTTCATACGATGTGCATTCCATGACGAAGTGCCACTCTATCTCTATCACTCCCTTATTACAAAATAAGCACGTTCTTTCTTCCCAAGTTTCCTTAGGTGTCTTCCACCTACCAGTCTCACATCTAAGATGGTGGGACCCCGTCCTTAATTGAGCAACTAACAGCCTCGCTTTCCCTTTAATAGTTGCACCTAAATAGGGTTTTTCACCATGTTCCTTAGCTGGGTTAAACTCTTTGATGTAATATGCTTTTTTCGTTCGATCTGATTTGACCGCATGGCAGTCCTGAATTTTTCCTTCACATAGATTTTTATTTTACTATTGGTGCCAGGACATTCATGTAATTCGATGTCCCACTTGTTCAACCACTTGATGTTCTGTTTCATCCAAGTTTTCTTTCTTCGAACTAGAATCTCCTCCATAACCATTTTGGGCCACCGGTGGTTATCCATGTTTTCGACCTTTTTTAGATAACTTAACAACCGGGTTATCGCTGAAGCTTCCAAAGGAAAAGCCCCCGCTTCAGCTAAAAGAATTTCATAAGGAACAGTGGCTTTAACTTTGAGATTGCTTGTTATTAGGTGTTTCTGGATTCTTTCTATCTGTCTCCAGCTGCATTTGACGTGTTGCTTCCCCACACTTCGCACCCATAAAGCACAACCGGTGTGACAAGTAAACCAAAAAGGATTTTCTTGGTTTTCCAATCCCAAAGTTCAACTTTTCTACACCTATTTTGAAGCAAGTAATAGGCTTTCCAACCTCCCTATATCCTTTTCATTCTGCAAGTTTCCCAACTGAGCTTATAATGGAAGTCAATCCCAAGATATTTGTATTCTTTCACTATATCAAGTGGGCTGCCTTCAAAAAGAAAGGTATGCTGTTTAACTTTTCTATTCAATGAGTAAATCATGATTTTGGTTTTGGAGGTGTTCACTTGCATCCCAACTTCCTGACAAAAGTGTTCTAGGGCTTTTAAATGTTCTCTTAACCCATGAGCTGTTTTTGAAATTAAGATAAGATCGTCAAGCATATAGAAGTAATTTCACTACATAACCTGCCAATTGGATACCATCCCCACCATCCTTGCTTAACCAAGCTTCCAACTTATCAATGTATAGCCCAAAAAGCGTGGGAGATAAAGGGCAGCCCTGCTTAACTCCAATGTCGCTGCCAAAACATTCTGACATACCTTCACTTGTTCTGATTTTAGCACTAACCTTCTCATACAACCTATGAACAACTGCTCTATATGCATTTGGAATGCCTAATTCTTCCATCCTATACCATAATTTGTCCCTAGGCACCGTGTCGAAAGCCTTCTTAAAGTCTACAAAGCAACAATAAGCTTCCTCACCCTGAGTATCCCAAATTTTCTCAATCAAGTGTCTAAGGGTGATGTAGTGATCGATGGTAGAGTGCTTGGACCTAAAACATGCCTATCCCTTTGCTCTTTTGCCTTCATTTTCTGCCCATTTGCTGATTCTACGTTCAATCATGCTCCCAAATAGCTTTCCAAAGATAGAGTTGACCATAATTGTGCAGTAGTTAGATGGGTTATTGATATCACCACTTTTAAATAAAGGGATGACCACATTGGTAGTCCACTCCATAGGAAAACCTTCCCGATTGACATTGTTGAAAATTCTTTTTATGTGAGGAGCAAGAGTTTCAATCCCCCATTTTAAAAATTCAAACTGTAGCCCATCTATGTCTTGTGTTTTGCCGCTTGCTAAGTTCTTTATTCCTTGTTTAATATCATCCACATTGAATAGTTCCATTGATGTGTTAATAACAGGAGGGTAGTCTTTCTCATGGGCCCGCTCGTAAAGAAGTCTAGCATACTCTAACCATTGGACATCCGTAATATTGTTTTCCACCTTTTTCTTTTGTTGCAGTTCCCTCCAAAAGCCTTTAGGATTATGTTTCCCAAGAGTGATTAGTTCCTTCCTTCTTTTGTTTACATACTCTGTTTTTTGGACTGCACTAATTTTTCATATTTTTTCTTATAATCTTTGTCCATACCTCTCTTCTTTAGCGATCCCTTGGCTGCCTTACATTCTTCATCATACCACGGATTTGTCGGAAAAGTGTTTGTTGTCCCCACCTTGGGATGAGACCTTTTGCACGCATTTAACACCTTGTGTATTATCGGGATTAGCAAATTGTTGTGAATTTGGACATCAACCTCTTTTGCTGCTTTAGACTCCCTGTTATTTTTCAAATCATGGAAATGTTGCTTAAGAGCAGCACTGAATAATTCCCTATTTTCCTGATTTATGAGGATTTTACCCTTGGGAAGGGCTTTTTTTTGCGTGTGCATAACCTATTTACTGTGTTGGCTGATTGGTGAAATGCGTAGTTTAACCCGAAGAGGTAAGTGGTCAGATTTCATCTCGATAGGGCAGTCCTCAATATCAAACTAAAACAGTCTAGAACTAAAACTCTGGGAGCAAACCACGTAGTCCACCACACTTTGACCATTATAAGTTTTGCAAGTAATACCCCCTGACCTCGGCCAATCCCTCATACCATTGCAGATAACCATTCCAAATAGACTACAAAGCCCCAGTAATTCTGTCCCAAATGAGTTGACAGTGCCATTACCATCTTGAGATGTTCTTTCCCAATGGAGACCACCACCTTCCTCTAACCACAAAGGATTGTTCTCCCCTTTGGTTTCACTACTCAACTGAAGAGATTGGTTATTAGCTATCCTTGCATTAAAGTCACCCATTAAAACCACATCTCCAAGTGTGTTGAAAATAGAGATATCTTTTTTTAGTGATGCATATGGGTCTTCATTGTCTAAATTTCATTTCTTATAAAACTTTGAATTTTTTGGAGCAAAGTGGCAAGCAGCTAGACTAAAAGTTACCCCATTCTCTATTATTTGCAGCCATATGTACTGTTTATTTGTGTCTTCTTTTACAAATTTAACAATTCCCTGCCACTTTTCATCTATTAGCACTGTAACCCCTCCATTGCCTTTGCCCGTTTCATTCCCTTCATTCCAAATTGAAACTTTCTTATACCCTTCGAAATCTGGTACTTTGCAGCCATCATGTTCATGTGTTTTTGTAAGAATGATAATATCCTTTCCTTCTGCTATGGGCCCCAAACCAGGTCCTCTTCTCCATGGATATCCTCTGCAATTCCAACTTACAACATGCAAATATTCCTGTGGGGCGCCTAATTCCTATTTCTTGTTTGAGAACCGACCACTAATTTGAGCTTTCCTGTTCTTCAACCAAGCCCATTTACCTTCATTTCTTGCTGTCTTCACTTTCTCCTATTCTTTCCTTTGTTCTTCTTGCTGCTCAAAGGTCAAATCTTCATCTAGATAAATATGTGTGCCTCTAAGTAGCCCCCTATTTTTTAGAATCCTATTTTTATCTTCAAAATTTCTCAAGATGACTCTTACATGTCTATCTTTTCCTCCATCTACCTTTTTTCCAATTCTATTAGCTTGCTGAATATGTCCTGTCCACTTCAACTTATATTTTAGGAAATCCCTCGTTAGAATGTTGGTTCTCTCCTTCTTCCCAAAGTCTCTCAAACCTTTAATAATAATGTTTGTAACCTTGCTTTGTTTATCTTTTTCTTCCCTTAGTTGCCTTTTAACTTGTTTTTCAATGATTCCTTTCTGCTCGTTTGATGAACTATTCACCACTTGTGACCATGATTTGGCTTCTTCTATCTGATCCCTTAACTGATTCTCTTTTGTCTCCAAGTCTGCTAATGCTGATTGAATCACCTTTAACTCCATTATGTTTTCTCCTCCCTCGATTACTGATTTATCGCTTTTTGTTATTTTTAATTGGACTAACTCTTGTTTTAGAGTGACCAATTCTTGCTGCCCCCTCTCCATGTTGACTTGTAGATTTGATATTTATTCTTGCAGCATTTTATTGTCCTTTTCCAGCCTGTAATTTGCCTTAGTAACTATTTTAAACCTGTTGTCTTCGTATATCCCCTTTGTTTCTAGAACATCGAGCCTACTTTTCATTCTCATGAGTTCTTCTACGTATAACTCTGATGACCATAATAAGGGTGAGGACGTAGGGCTGTAGAGTTCTTGAGATGCCTTTTCAGCAACATTCTTGCTTGTAGTGAACTCTTCTGTATTGCCCATGCTCTCATCCAGCTTGTCCATGTTTGGCTTGAGGTTCACTATGTCACCTATTATCTTACCAATGCTTTTGTGCTCAGCTTGGATTGTTTGCTCTTCTTTTTGGGATATCACACTAGATATATCTGCCTTGTTGTTACCAGCTTTTGGTAGAATCAAAGTGAATTTTTTCTTTTGGTTTTGTTTCAATTTCCGTTTTTGAGCCAACCTCCGCCTTAGAATCCCATTGTATTGTTTTGCATTTACAAAGATCAACCTTTCTTCTGCGTTTACAAGATTTAGTATGCTTGACAAAGGCGATCTCGCTAGCAAAGGTGCCAACAAGTTCGCTAAACCCCCATCTTGAAAAGTGGTCCACCCGTTTGACCATTGAGGAGTGTGAGAGCTTGGAAATCTTAGACCTTCTTGACCTAGAAGATTCAAGAGGTCATTCAGTGGCACATGAGGTTTGCTTGCCATTTATTGTTACCCACAATGCATTCTAATGTCCCCATTTGCTTTGATATTGAGTTTGTATTCGAAGTTTGTGGTCCTCCTGCCGTGACACTCAAACATGCCATACCTAGGTTTTCCCCCATTTCCACTTATTTAACTTTCATGTGTTGAATATAATATGTGTTTACTATGGGTTTTCCAGAATATGCGGGTATGCCAGTTTTTGTCTTGTTATGAAGAAAGGAGACAAAAACAAACTTATAGATTGTAAAGAAAACAAACAAAAAATAGAGAAAGCGACTGGGAGACCTGTTTGATCGCACCCCACTTTTCCACTTTGTCCTTTCTCGGCCCTGCTTCTGCTTTGCCTTTTTTAGCCTACTTTTCCCGACAAAAGTCCCACCTCCCCGTGACTTTTAGGCTGCCACCGAGCTTGAAAAACGCAGCAGGATGTTTGGTCGCTTATTGACTTCGCAGCCCTGGTGGACGCCCTGGTTGCTTATCTCCAATCCTCGTGCAGTCTCCAATCCCCGTGCACATGAAAAGTATAATCAACGGCTTACATTTATCAATAAACCTTGCCAACGATTGAACTGATGGTGGCCATTTATTTATCCCGCGGGTGTTTATACTGTTTTTAATTCGCAACTTGCAGTGAGGCGGCTATGACAGCAACTTCATCTTTATTACTAAAGGTACATGCTCAGAATTCACGCGGTTTTAACTTATTCTGCAAGTGGCTGTGCCATCATTCTGCATGCTTGGTTTGCTTTGCATCCTCTTGTCCTGCCATTGTTGAAGTAAAAAGCATAGAGCAATTTGATGAAACGAACCGAGTTGACTGCAGCAATCAACGGTGTACAGGGCTGGAGAAGGGATGCAAGTCGATCGCTCTGATATGATCCATTGAAATTTTAGTGCCTGCCAACTAATTTGGTAGTGTCCTTGCAATAAAATTTCCGGTATTCTCAAACTTCCCTTCTGCTCAAACCCAATAACCTCTTCCGCGTCTGCCACAAGATCGGCAAAGAGAGGATGGTTTAAGAGATAGCTATTCTAAACTTGGTCTGCTCCACACCCAGCGCACTGTCACACCATCCTCTGCGTATACATTTCTATACATTTCGCTTCAGCCATGTAACAACTGCAACGGTTGAGAGGAACCACTTGATACCATGTTCCAAAGTTCCCATTTCGGCACAAGCCGGAAGAATACTGACAAAAGTCGACGAGTTTGGCTTCGTACCTGCCAATTGCATTTGATTAAAAATCTCCAAAGCTTTTCCAACCAGTCCATTTTGAGCATATCCAGCAATGATTGCCGTCCATGAGACTACATTTCGATGAGGCATTTGGTCGAACAGATTGTGTGCTTTCTCCATCATTCCACATTTTGCATACATGTCTATCAGAGCAGTCAAAACTACAACATTTGACAAGAATCTGGCCTCAATTAATTTTTGATGAATTTCCAAGCCCTGTTGAAGAGCTCCCACCTTGGCGCACACGGAGAGAATGCAGGCAAAGGTCGCCGAGTCTGGCTCTACACCTGCCAATTGCATTTGCTTTGAAATCGTTAATGCTTTTTCAACAAGTCCACCCTGTGCGAATCCAGCAATGATTGCAGTACACGAGACAACATTTTTGTGGGGCATTTCTTCAAAAACCCTTAAAGCCTCCTCAAGTAACCCACGTTGTGCATATCCTGTAATCATGATGGCATTCCATGAGATGACATTTGCATTATGCATTCTGTTAAACAATTCGCGCGCCTTCTCTAGTCTTCGCATTTTGCGTACATGTCTATCAGGGTATTCGTCACAATATCGCAGAACTGAAACTCACATCTAATAATCCTTCCATGGATCTGCAATCCATGTTTTAGAGATGCCAAGTTGACACATAGCGGGATGATAGCGGAGAAAGTGAACTCATCCGGCTGGACAGCTGTTTGTTGCATTGGTAAAACATTGTGAATGCCTGTAGAGGAAGGACACATTTTGTATAAATGTCTATTAGGGCATTGTCAACCACAACTGCTGACAAAAATATGCTTTCAATTAAGCTTTGATGGATGCCCATCCCTTGTTCTATATCTCCCATTTTGGGACAGGCTGGGAGGATGCTGGCTTGGGTTGCGGATATTGGCTTTAAACATGCCAGTTGCATTTACTTAAATTCCACCAAGGCCTTTGCAAATACGATAATCATTGCAATACATTAGACCACATTTCTTCGAGACATTTTATCACACATTTCTCTTGGCTTGTGCATGCTTCCACATTGGAAACATGTCTACCAGGGCATTCCCTGAGATGAAAGGGGAGAGGTTTACAATTCTATGTTGTTCACAACCACTGTACTGTATATTTTAGCAATTCAAAATCACAATGTTCATATAATATAATAATAATAAGTATAATTATTTTATTTATAATTTATTTTGTAGTATATAAAATATATATTAAAACATAACATATGTTATTATATATTATATATATATTAATATTGTGATTTTGAATTGTTAAAATATATATAATATACTTGTATAGTATAATTATTAATAAAATATAATTATAATAATATATATAATAAATAATAATTATATTTATATATATAATTAAAGATATATAATAAATATATATTGCTCAAAATTATTGCAAAGCTATTAACTATTATCCAATCATTAAAATTGGCGTCTAATGGATATATTATAGTTAATAGGTTTATGATATAGACTTAACTAATAACTAACTAATATAATAAACTAACTATTATAAGGATATAATAGTTATATAGTACAAAAATATAACATATAAATATAATACACATTATATAGTGCAAAAATTAACATATAAATATAATACAAAATATAATTAATATATAATATATTTTTTATTTAATACAAATTAAAGTATATTTAATATAATTATGTTTAATATTGTATATGATAGTATATATAAATTATATTATTGTTATATATCCCTCCCTATCTTTTTATGTATCATATCTCTATCTCTCTTCTTCTCTTCTCATATATCTCTATTTCTCCCTACTTCTCTCTCCCTCTCTCCATTTTTATGTATCTATCTCTAATTCGCTCTCTATCACTTTATCTCACCATCTATACCTCTCTATCTCTCCCTCTTCCTCTCTCTATCACTTTATCTCACCATCTATACCTCTCTATCTCTCCCTCTTCCTCTTCCTATATATCTCTATCTCTCCCTCTATCTCTTTGAGCTATCTCTCACCCATCTTCTATTATCTCTCCCTCTCTCCCCCCTCTTCTTTCTCTCACTCTTCTACCTATCTCTTTCCCTCTCTCCCTCTTCTCTCTCTTCCTCCTCAACCTATCTCTCTCCTTCTCTACCTATCTCTCTCCATTTCTCTCCCTCCCTTTCTCTATCTCTCTCCATCACTTCCTCCTTGGCTCCCTCCCTATCCCCTATCTATTTCTCTATCTCTACCTCTTTCTCCCTTTCTCTTCCCATATATATATATATATATATATATATATATATATATATATATATATATATATATATATATATATATATATATATATATATATATCTCTATCTCTCCCTACTCTCTCCCTCTCTATCTCCCCTATTTCCCTCTCCCTCTCTATTTATCTATCTCTGATTCTCTCTATTTGCCTATCTCTTTGTCTCTCTCCCTCTCCTCCTCTCTCTATATCTCCTTATATCTCTATCTTTGTATCACTCTATCTCACCATCTATATCTCTCTATATCTCCCTCTCCCTCTTCCTCTATACACCTCTATATCTCCCTCTCTCCCCTATCTTCTCTCCCTCTCTATCTATTTGAGCTATCTCTCCCTCTCTATCTCTTTAAGCTATCTCTCCCTCTCCCCCCACCTTCTTTTTCTCCCTTGTATACCTATGTCTCTCCCTCTCTCTTCTTTCTCTTCCTCCTCAACCTATCTCTCCCTCATCTACCTATCTCTCTCCCTTTATCTCCTCTCTCTCTCTCTCTCTCCCCATTTCTCTCTCCCCCTCTCCCTCCCTATCCCCCTATTTATCTCTCTATCTCTACCTCTCTCTACCTTTCTCTTCCCATATCTCTCTCTCTCTTCCCATATATCTCTATCTCTCCCTACTTCTCTCTCCCTCTCCTCCTCTCTCTATATCTCCTTATATCTCTATCTCTCTATCACTCTATCTCACCATCTACATCTCTCTATCTCTCCCTCTCCCTCTCCCTATATTTCTCTATCTATTTGTCTCCCTCTTCCTCTCACTCTAGCTCCATCTCTACCTCTATTTTCCTCTCTCACCCTTAATCTCTAGACATGTCTCCCTCTCTCTATCCACCCATCTCTCTCCCTCTTTCTCTCCCCCTCCCTCTTTTTAGACCTTTATATCTATCTCTTTGCCTCTCTATCTCTATCTCTATCTATCCATATTTCTTCTTCCATCTCTCCCTCTTATCTCTATCTCTCTATATCTCCATCTCTCTATATATCACTTCTTATCTCTATCTCTCCCTCTCTCTCCCTCTGTATATATTTATCTCTTCCATATCTATCAATCCCTTTCTCCTCTCTCTTGATCTCTTCCTCTCCTTCACCATCCCTATCTCTATCTCCATCTCTATCTCTATCTCCTTACCCCTCTCCCCCTCTCTCTCTCTCTCTCTCTCTCTCTCTCTCTCTCTCGTTCTTCCCCCTCTATCTCTCCCTCTTTCTATCCCTATCTCTTCCTCTCTCTATCCCTCCCTCCTTATTGTAGACATAACATGATCCTGTCAGTAATGGAGCCTAATTATATTCTTGATTCAAATGTTTTATTTCATTCATGCTCTGATCCCAGTAATGCCCTTCTCAAAGGATCGCTGTTGACTGCTGGCCTATTCCTCGGGATAACTGTGAGGCTGGCATGATGGTGAAATTAGGGTTTCCCAGCTCTTGAGGAGGTTGTCGCTTTCGGAGTTTGGTTTCCTGGGATCAAGCAAACGATTCTCTCGGTTTTCTCAGAGAGCTCGCAGCAAGTGTCTCAATGGCACTGGCAGAACTCCCGCTGACCTTTACTTTTAGCTTTTGCAATCTCTATTTTTGGCAAAGGGACAGCTTGGGTCTGGCCTACCATCCCTCTTCTCAGCTTCTTGTTCAAATTGCACTTCACCAGGGTCTTGGGCGCATTTTTGGTGGAGAGATAAGCGTTTTTATTATAATATTATTATTTTAATATTATACCCCCCTTGCTTAGCAGTACAACTTTAAGTTGTTTTTAAAAAGGGGACTTTTGAGGGTCAAGGCGTCATAAGGAGATAAATTATATTTTAATGTCAAATTTTGAGATTATTAAATGGGACGCCCTTTTGAGAGATGAAGTTTATTTTAAAAGTGAAATATTTTATGGAGGAAAAAGGACGCCATCTTTTGGAGGGAAAAGAGGAAATTGAAAATTAGGGTTTTGGGGCGCCCTCTGGAAGTTTCTAGATGTTTCTCTCACTTCTATTTAAGCAGGCCTCAGCTCTTCATTTGGCATCTTCTGTCTACTACACCGTTATGCTGCTGGATTGACTTCAGGCACTCGCTTCGAGGAAAGCACACCTCCTAGCATTGGCTCATCTTCTTGCTTGAAAGATAGCAACTAGTTGAGAGGTTAGCTTGTAATTGGTAGTTTGCATTGTCTTTGAGTTCTATTGCATTTTGGTAGAGTATTTCAATCATGTTGTCATGTTTTCTAGTTGCTGTTATCATATAGCTGTAGACTCTTTTTATTCATAATCCAAAAACACAAAAAGATTTCATTGTGGGTATTGCATTTTCTCATTAGTCTTGGTAGGGCGCCACCTTTTGTGAAGTTTCATGAATTTTAATAAAGTCTGGAATTTTTAAGAGAAAATCGCCCTCCTCAAGGGGCCGTACCATTGTACCTTCATTGGGTTTTGAGCAGAAATTAAATATCAAGGTTTTGGGGTTGCTTTGTGTCTTGAACTTGGGCGCCTTCATCTTAGGTGTCTTTTGCATCCATTTACTTGCAGTTTGAATGAGTGGTGTGAGGTTTGTGAGCATATTTTGGTGTTACAGTGTTGCTGATAACAGAAAAAACAGTCCTTACTCTGTCATAGCAGCAAGCTTAAAATAATTATTCGAGTTGTGTGCAAGGAATGCCATTGAGAAGACTTGGAATTATCATTCTATATTGTTGTAATGTTGAAGACTCTCTTATAATGTGCTTAATTGATGAATTTCTGATATTGTAAGCTGTACAGTAGTACTGTCAGCATCATTTAACATTTCCGCAATTTCTCTATGTTTGTACTGCCCACTGAACAAGTGGAAGAGGCTGGCTTGCTGCCTATTTCTGTTTTGCATTGTAATTTCCTAAAGACTCCGCCATATGGTCGCCTCTTATCCATCACGGATTGAGTAGCACATACTTGGTGTTGAGCTATTTTCAGTATTGCATTAGTTAGGGATCCTCTGACCGAATGCTCGTCGTTCACTGGCGCATCTCGTGGTTAGAGTTCTTATTCAGCATTTTCCTTTGAGATCCTCTGACCAATGCACACCTTGCCCTCATCGATCCTGGTGTACATTCTGGTTAGAGTTACTTTCTGCATCGTTTTGGTTTATGCTAACCTTAACGGGTGCATGCTGCATTGTAATCAATTGTGAAACCAAAAAAATTGGTCCGGGTTCATTACACCTTGTATGTGGATGTATAGTTGATTTGAAGCTATAACTTCTCCATTGAGACCTTTGTTGCATAAACATCATTTGTTGAATGGCCAACCAATTGACCAAAATTAGTAATTAGTAAATTTATGGATAAAAATAGACCAAAATTTATCCTAATTGACCTTCCAGACTTCTTCGGTGTACCCATTGTACACTAAGGTGCAATTGCTAGTAATTACAAAGGGGATGATCTAAAAAATCTGTGATTAATATTGTACATAGACGACCCTCTTCCCACCTCCTAAGGCCTACAAATGCAGTATCCTGCATATATGCATAGGAGAGATGCATAGATCAATAAGATACCAAATTTGTAAAATAATGAATGTGAAGTATTGATAATCTATGTTTCCAATGTTAATTGTTGCTCTTTCAAATGTTGTCTCTAAGATTCATGGATTATAAAGGTTTGCATCATCTTAAGGGGGAGTTAGCATTCACTAACATGAGTAACCAAAATGATTGAAATGAGTTGTGGGTCATCTAAGGTTCAAACACATCTATGTAACTTTCAAACTTGATTAGGTGGCCTGCTCTTAATTTTGTATACAATAGTAACAATTTTGTCCAATGCATCATTAATAAGACTTATTCTAAACCATAAATTTGAAATAAGCATAATGTGTTGGATGATGCATAAGAGCACCGTGATGCCCAATTGTTCACTCTCAATATTTGAACATGATTGACCCTTGTTTGCCCCACATTACATCATGCAATATGCAACCAAATTGTTTGTCTCAAACATCTATATTGAGGACTAAAATATAACTTATTCCTCATTCATAAGGAACAAATGGGGAAAAAATGAACTTCCATGCCACAAAATAGTTGATATAAGTGCAACAAAAGGGATCAAATTAGGATTCCAATTGTCTATACTACTAAAAATTCTTTTTTTTATATATTTTTTTAAATAAAAAATAAGGATACAAACAATTACATAACCTTTGTTCAAGGAGCCAGATATCTAACCCATGTCATAGTGATTAGTATAATATTTGCCTTGAAGATAAACATATAGAACTATATGAATCATGCTGTCATGACCCTCTTTTTCTCTTTATATAATCACACTTTTATAATAAAATCTTGTAATCAATTACTTATATTTGTTATCATGGTATCAATTGAATATGATAACATATAATCTAATTAAGAACGAATGAATATCTCATCTCATTATTCTTAAATAATTAATAAACAATTATATAAGTAATTTGATTCTAATTAAGAAACATTTATAATTCTAAACTGATCGATTGGCATTTACCAACAACTGCATATTATCATTAATAAACAAATCGTTTCTCTTGGATCGGCTTTCTGCTCGCGCCCTCTAGAAGTGATGTTTGGTCTTGGATGGACGTGTCTCTTCTTGAGGGAGGGGTCGTTCAGATTGATCCTAACCCTTCTTACCATTAAATACGCCTCTTGTGTATTGATGGCAGGTATCCTTGTAGAGTTTTTGTGTATTGATGGCAGGTATCCTTGTAGAGTTTAAGTGCTGGATGCAAACAACTATATCACAAATTCGTATAAGACGAAGATAAATCAGTAATCTGCAATTCCATAAGGATTATATTGCTATTGACTGCAAATCTGGTATGTATTGATGTACACAAACACAAACTTGATTCTTGTTTGGTGATGATAGTATCTATGATAAACGATAGTAATAGGAGTGACAGTATAGCATCATAGCATTGCATTATTAGAATATGTCAGCCACTACCAAATTATCATTCTTTCTCAATCAACTCATTAGGGAGGAGAGTTGGAAGCACATCGAGGATAGCAAATACTAGGGTCCCTTCGAGGTAGACCACCCTCATTGGATGACTACGGTCTGCCATTGAGGGCCAAGGGGGGGTTGTTTAGCCACTCTTGGGCTAAGAAGGGAGTGCTCTAAGGGCATCCTAGTGTGGACCTCTCTTGCCTCACCTATGATGTTGATGATCAAGGGATGATAACTTGGGGTGTTTTAATATCTATTTAGTTTGCTTCAAAATTATAAATTGAATGCATTGTCACATGTGATTTACAAGAAGTAATAGTTTTAATAAGGCTACCATGACTTCATTGTGTTTGAGTTAATATCTCTCAATTTAGTATTCTTATTACATGAAGTATATTTGTGTTTCTAGGATAAATTCTAAGACCGACCAAAAGGGGTCATTACATATGAAGTAGTTTTTCAAACATTTCTTGTCCAAAAATAAATATTTAAAAGAAAAGGTACCATTAAAATATCAAAATTGCATTTTACAATCATATGTTTTACTTGACAATTTATCAAGATTCAATTGTGTAGTTTGGAATCAATCTTCATTGGCATATATTTCATTAGAAACAATTAGCAAAAACCTATATCTCATAAACATGAATGGTTCACTTGACACATAAGTGCATAAATGAAAAATTCTACTGCCCTTGACTGAGGTTGAACACTACCCTAATATATATGGGCTCTAATATTAATGGATTGAGACTTGAATAGATCTTTTCAACGTTTCTCATACTTATAAACAATAGATAAATATATTAACATAGAAAAACAAATGTCATAAACCTATTTTTTAGCCTTGTTTACTCATTTCTATTTTAATTTAATTTTTTATTTTACAAACATTTTAGTATTTTCTTCAATTTTATTTATAAATTATTTTAACTTATTCACAAACATTTTTTTTGTTTTAGTTTATATAATTTATATTGCAACTATGTCCCTTTTTTAATCTATTCCTATTAACATATCTTGAGGTGGTTTTTAATAATACGGATTACCCAATAATTTTCTTATTAGTAAATATAATAGAATGCATAAAAAATACTTATAAATTTTTTTCTATATATTTTAGAATCAATTGTCCTCTATATTTTGGATAAAAGTTGAAAAAAAAAAGGAACATATATTGAATAGGCTTAAATTTCATCTCATCAACTTTAAATAAACATGTAAAAGTAGGTTTGCTTTTGGGGGTAGTTTTTTTTTTAAAAAGCATGCTTTTATTATGTGATGTTTCATCAAGATTTAAATGTGTATTTTTTTATTCAAATTCATTGACTCATATTTGACTCAAACTACACAATTGAATCTTGACAAAACACCATATAATTTGACACATAACTAAGAACACTACCTACTTATTCATGAATCTCGTAAAAAATACAGATGTAATGTTGAAGTTAATTCTTAGACACTTCACCTTTTCCAAGAATATAACAATTATTGAAATTATAGAATGTTTAAAGAAATGACATGAAAAGAAAACAATACTCACAGGCCACACTGAATAGCTCTATATTTAATAATAATAAAATTGAACAAGTTATTGGTGCTTCAATCTAGTTACTTGTATCAAAATCTATGCATTTTGAAATCATAACTCTATACATAGGTCGCCCACTAGAAATGGCATGTTGCTCCCAATCAGAGAACACGCTAAATGGGTTGTCACCAAGCCATATCTCCCTATTACATTTATGATGCTCGGCGCTCATTATAACCTTCCCTCTGCCGTATTGCAGAAACTCATTTTTCATTCGCAATGCTACATCTTTTACATCTGACTGCAAAAATATCTGTGCAGAGGGAATCAAGAAAAATATGTTGATATTTCCTTACTTGTTCACTTTATAAATGGAATGCAGAATCTCTAATATACAGCATAAATCAAGTTTCATAAATTGAGTGTGTGCAAGATAGGGTAAGCTGTTAGTATAAAAGTATATCTGAAAAGTGGGGTTTAGCAGCAAATAAATAAATTGCGAACAACAAAACACCTTTAGTGTTAATTTTTTTTGGAGGAATATTATTTCATTCATGTTTTCTCAAACTGCTTGCAATATAAATGACAACTGCCACCTAGAGTGTGAAATAAAAGTTACAGATGCTTTTCATGGAAATCTAGTTCAAAAAGCATGTATGAATGCAGAGACCATACTATGCTTATTAAGTCTTCCAATCTCAATGGCATGCTATTGAAATTAAAGTATTTGATATTTAGGATCATGATCTACATATCAAAACTATATGTACAATTAGTAGAAATATCTTACCAGTCAAAAGCTTTTTCGGTTTGAAATTGATTACAATAATTTATAAAATGATGTGCATTCAAGACTATCAAGATGGTTTATTTTATTTCTTAAAGTTATAATAGGCTTTGGCAAGTTTTAGATGTATCGTGTGATGGATGGTATATGTCATAGTGGTTGCTGTTGGAAAATGAGTTACATCTGAAACAAGGATGGATTGGTCACCAAATGGGCCAATAGTTTAATGGTAGAGAACCCCAACAGTAAATGGGAGGTCCTAGGTTCGAGTCCTAGCCGGTCCATGAAAAAGTTTAACTCAGTATCAAAACACCACATAAATCCATGTGCCTATGTATGAAACTTGGAGATTGAGAATACCATGAATCAAAGTGAAGGGGGATTGCAAATGCATGTAGAGGCTGTCTAAAGTGTGAGGTAAAATGTGCAAGTGGACTCATTGAAGAACATATTTGGCTATTAGTAGCCCTAAACTTGCAACCCAAAACTGTGTTACACAGGGACGTGTCCCCACCCCTTAAACCCCCATCCCCATCCCCTGAGGCATTTTAGGGACGGTGCAACATTAGGGGATGTCCCCTTGCTGTTCCCCCCTATCTGGAAATTATTGAAAATGGCAATAAATGCAACCCCAATTTCAGGTACAACTGAAAAAGCAAAAAGGGAATGCCTAGTCATCCCTAGGATGGTTGGGGATGTCTCAAACATCCCCCAATCATCCCAAGTGTTGGTGTGAATAAATGTCTTGTACCTAGCTAATTCATTCACTAGGTAATTAGGGGACATATTCACATGTTAAGTTTAATTAGGATATAAAATTCTTCTAGAAGTCTTATCTAGAACTTATCTTATCTATACATCATTTCCTAGGTAGTTAGTTAGTTGTCACATGTTATAGGATTAAAACACATGTCACAATCTTGTTGCATTTTATCTCACTCCTTGCCTATATAAGCAAGGCTTCATATGTACATTGTCTTTATTGGGTTGTGAAGGGGCGTGGGGATCCCACAAACCCTCCCACACCCCTTATACACCCTAAACTTGCAAATAGAAAACATATTTCATCTGCATATTATTGCTGCACTCGTTGTGTCTGGCTACTGGCATCATTATTTTGCTGGATCAAGCTTGCTGTTGCAGGGACTACGGAAGGGGGTTTGAGGGGTGAGATTAAGGATGCCTCTCCATTACATTTTGCAAAGCTTTAAGCTGGAATAACGGCTGCAAATTTGAAGCCTGAGTTCAAGCTTGACAGTGAAAATATATAGCAGTGTCAAGGTATGCCATTTCCTATTTTATTTTTTGGTTTTTTTAGCTTGTTAGAAAGGGTTTGTAACTTTGTACCTAGTTTTTATTTTAAACTTTTAAAAAATGTTTTGGTTTCAGTTTGTTATCACAAAGAAACACCACAAAATGAGCACCAACAACAGTGCCAGTGATGATCAATTATATCATCAATAACTCTGATCTAAACTTACAATTTCAGATTGTCGCACTAGTAAACAACTTGCCACCAGGGATACCTGGGGACGCGTCCCCCACCAAAAATCCCTCGTCCTGGTTCTGGGGATGTTTAGGGTACCAGGGGACGGCAAGGGGACGGGGGGGGACCGTCCCCCTTTTTTGCAAATGCAGGGGAAACGTCCCGGGGACGGGGGGACGCCGTTTCCCAAAAGGGGGACGGCTGACAGTGCCGGGGACGGCTGAGCCGTCCCTCAACGGTCCCAGGGATGGCCGGCCGTCCCTCATGTTTTGGAGCTCAAGAACTTAAAAAAAAAAAACACAAAATTTTAAAAAAAGGGCCTTGCCTACGTGGCATGTGTGGGCCCTCATGTTTTTCACTCCTTTATGAAAGAAAAAGGGCCTCTAAAACTTCATTTTATTCATTTTGTTTGTTTGAGCAGCCAAGGGTTTGAGAAGAAAAAAAGTTGCAGCCATTGAAGGAGGAGCAGCAATTTGAAGGAGGAGAGGAGGTTGAAATAGTGTTGTTGGGACTGCAAATCCATCAAAGGGGTATGCATTTCCTTTCCCTTTTTTCATTTTTTCATTTTTTTGCAAAATATGAAGTATATATAGTCTGATTTTTTTTATTTTTTTGCATTTTCAGTGAAAACTTGCATTCTAAAAACAAAAAACATGAGCAGCAGTGAGGGTGGGAGAGATAGTGAAGTTGAAATGCAAGCTAGAAGGGAAACTAGAGAGCAAATAACCCCTACCCAACACCATCCTTCATCAACCAATACCAATACTATGAAGGACTATGCAAAACACACATTAGACAAAAAAAAACCATTCCTTCAATTTGTGACAGCCAAGGGTGAAAGACAAAAAAATTCAAGGGGGAGTAGGGTTTAGTTTTGCCATGTTTGTGAAAAGGAGTTTAGGGGCAGCTACACTAGAGTTAGGTCTCATTTTTTGGGTGAGGTGGGCCATGGAGTTAGAGTGTGTCCTGCATTGACAGATGCACTATTTATAGAGTGCCAAAAAATTCAAATGGAGTGTGATGGTGGGGTTCAAGGTGGGTCTCCTTCTTTTCCAAGTTCACAATCATCTATGCCTACTCCTATTCCTAGTCCTTCCACAGTTGGTAGTAGTGTTATCTTAAGAGGAAAGAGGAAGGTGATTGGTAGTGATAAGGCAGCCTTAGTTGAGTCCGTGTTTCAAAACCAAGCACAAGAAACCACTGAATCCTCCATTGCCAAATTCTTTTTTGCCTATGCCATTCCATTTCATGTGGCCCGTTCCTCTTATTTGTAATCTCCCCATTTTTAGCACTACACTTTCTAGTGATTGATAGCCTATCCTCGGTGTGTTGTCGCCTAATCAGAAGTAGAATTAGGGTTTTAGGCTGCTTGGTGGTTTCTTTTGAAGATTCGAGGGTTTGCATGTTGAAGTTTGGCTGTTTGGAATCTGGATTCCTTCTGGGTTTTCAGAGAGCTTCGCAGTGGTATGACATGAAACTGCGTCGGGCAACCTTTCCAGACTTACTATTTTTAGTAAGTTACGATGGCTACATCTTGGAGTTTGGGATTTTGGATCACAGATTCTTTCTGGGTTTTTAGAGAGCTTCACAATGGTTCGGTTTGCACATTGATCCGAGCAACTTGTTGAATTTACTATTTTTAGTAAATTCTATTTTTGGCAGTGGTCCTGATTGGCCTCAGTACAGTTGGCTTTCCTCTTCAGGCAGTTCAGTGGAAATGTTGATTTTTGGCTTCATGATGCAATTTTTGGGTGAGAAGAGTTATTTTAAATTAATAATGTTATATTTTCACTTTATCCCCTTAGCCTAGCATCAACTTCAAGTTGTTTTTAAAAAAGGGGGAACTTGAGGGTTGGACGCCTCATGAGTTATTTTTGATATTTCTAAAGTGAAAATGTGACCTTGGGAAATGGACGTCAATTTGAAAAGGAGCATTATTTTATTAAAAGAATTACTTCATTCTTGGAAAAGGGCGACTTGGAGAAGTAATGAAATTGCATTTGAATTTGGATTCCATTTGAAGGGGGAAATTGAAGTCAACTTGGAATTTGAATTTGGGCACACTTTCTAGAGGCTTCTAGAAGATCATCACAAATCTATAAAAGGGAGTCACTTGTTCTTCATTTCTCATCCATGAACAAATTATATTGATATGCTGCCGAAATGGTGAGTGAATGCTTCGAGGGATGCATACCTCCCAGCTTGGGCTTGACTTCTTGCTTGAAAGATAGCAACTAGTTGAGATATTGATTTTCTTATTCTCTGAGAGCAGATTGGAGCACATTGTAGTTGAGTTTCTTGCATTTCAGTCAGTTTTTGGAGTTGCTGGTCCATTGTAGCTGATTGAGGTTTTTATTCATAAGTCATTGAGTAAATTTTATATGGTTCTGGGTAGTTTACTAATCCATTTCTCAACTAGGGGTGACCCTTCTTGCAGGTTTGCAGATTTTATTTTGGAGTCCTTGATTTTATCTAGTAAAAATCGCCCCTCTTGAGGCCGTACCATTATGTTTTGCCTGGCAAATGTTTAGAAAATAAAATTACAAGTTTTTAGAGTCATTTCTTGATTAGAATCTGGTCGCCATCTTCATAGTGTTCATTTGCATCAGATTTCATGTCATTCAGACAAGTCTAGAGAGAGTTATGAGCATTTTAGTGAGTTACAGTGTTGCTGGTTATGCATTTTCAGTCATTGTTCAGTCATATCAGATTGTAAGATTTTGTCTTTGGGGTTGAGTTTGAGTATTGGAGTCATGTTGTGCATTGGGGAGACATTATATAATATTGCAGCATTGATAGACTTCTAATTCAGTGTTCTTGGCAGGCAACTCTTCTCATTGTAAGGCTGTTACAGTAGTACTGTTCAACCATTTCTATTTCTTGCTAAGTTACATTGTATTCCCACGGTTGTGGAAGAGACTGGCCCTCACTCAGTCTTCTTTGTAATGCATTAGATCCTCATCATCATATGATAGCGCCTAGCTCACCTCGAGCTTGGAGTGCACATGCTTGATGAATGAGTTACTTTCAGCACTGCATTGTCATCAATAGAATCTCCACCATATGATAGCGCCATCCCCATCTTGGGTTTGGAGTGCACATGCTTGGTGTCGAGTTTACTTTCTAGCATTGCATTTCTTTTCATAGTACCTCCGCCATATGGTAGCACCATTCCCACTTTGGGTTGGAGAGCACATTCTTGGTGTTGAGCTTTTTTCAACATTGTAATACTTTCAAGTTGCTACTGAGGACCCTCTTGCCATATGACAGCATCATTCTCATCTTGAGATTGAGTGCGCATTCTTGGCAAAGAGTTACTTTTCGAATGCTGGTTTTGGTATAAGCTAACCTTAACGGGTGCTTATTGTGCTGGTGTGTGTTGATGTGTTTTTCGTGACCGCACCAACGCAGAATAAAGTTGCCAACGGCTACCCTATTCTCTCTTGATCAAAGTATCCAGCACGCTAAGATTGCGAGAGAGTTCATGCGTTCAACTCCAAGGTTCTTTCAGTGCGAATAGGCTCAGTTGGCTCAATGTGATTTGTTGGTATTTCAAGGGGACTTACGAATTGTTCAACAGTAGAGGAAGGGGGGTTTCCACAATTCGACAGATTTATCAATGAAGCATGGGTTTCCTATTCTAACCAGAAAGTACTGAATTGAAATGGTGGTTGCAGGGTTTAGAGAATCTAAATCTATTCTAAGTGTGGGATATGGAGCTCAACTTCAACAAACTTCAACCAAACTTCGCTTTGCCTCACCTCGGACAGCTTCCACGGAGTCGGTGCAATCTTCAGGGGAGATGACTAAAGATGTTCAAACCACCATTTGACATGAAGATACCATCACAACGACGCATACCACCATTCAAACTGTGATTGAAGTTAGGCCCACAACGTTTCCAGTTGACCACACAAGGCGCATTCACCATCAGCAAATACACTAGTGGTATGGATAGACGAAGTTGCTTAGATCAAACACCACATTCACAAAATTAACATCTACTTGCATGGAATGAAAATTATACTACTTGAACTATTTTACGCTACCATTTGAATCGGAAGGACGAAGAAACCTTGCTAGCTACTCACAACAAAGACGAAATTCACCATCAATGAAAAACTCTTTTGTTGAGAGAGTGTTCACAACAATTTCTTACAAAGTTTTCAAAGGGAAAACTTTCCCTCTTCTTCAAACTACACTATCAATCTATACTAAGCTACTTCTAAGTTGTCCTTCTACTCTCTACTATCTAACTTCTAATTCTATGTCTAATGAGTTACAAATGAGGGGGACTCCCCCTTTTATAGTTGGCCAAGTCCAACGGATGACTCAAATTACAATCGGCTGGATGGCCCAGATTGTGCCACCTCAGTCCTAAACAAGATTCACCCTAAAAACCGCCACCAAGAGGAGTGGGGTAATAAATGAGCCATAATGTCCATCATCCTTCTAGAAGATTCCATCTTTGAAACGCGTTCACACTGTTCTCGATCCTCTCCTTGACGTTGTTCTTCAACTTCGCTCGAGCTTCTATTCTTTTCTCCATCTTGAGTTTTGAAAACGCTCCTTCTTTGTCACTAAGTCCCAACACTTAGCCATTTTTTCGCAACTTTCTTCCTTCGAGGTTGAAATGTCATCTTGAAGTACTTGCTTCATCACTTTAAGTCATCATCGTTTGGTCTCGACGTTCCTCCTGCAAAACAAGCAAGGAGAAGAGCATTAGAACACTTCATTAAAAAAAACTCAGCCTACTTACTAGGATTTTCACGCTTTGATCTCCTCATCTGATGGAGTTCATCATTTTCTCAAGCACAACTTTGCGTTCAAATTCTTCATGCCTTAGCCAATTTTCCAACCCATCTTGCATTCTGCCTTGCGCACTTCACTCTGACATTTCATCCAACTCAGGCTCGAGAAAAATGCTTTCATTAGGAATTTGATCAAAAATTATCTAGGCGATCATTTTCAAATTCATCTGCCAAGGTATTTTTAACACATTTTATTCCATGCCTTAGAAATTTTTTTTTTTAAATTTCCCTTAGGAAATTCATTAACCTGGTGCCCACCAAAAATCTTCATCCTGAAGGCTTGGCGAAGCATGGAAGACTTTAAAATCCATTCCCTGTTGAAGATCTTCAATACCCAGAAGAAAATTTCCTTCAGAACGCGTCGAACTCATGGGTGCACAACGAACGGGTTCATTTAATTTTCTTGAATTTTGCACCTTGGAAAAATAACTTTCAACAATTTATTTCATTTCTTCATCCCCGTGAACATCTTGTGTTGTTCTGACTTGAAAATATTTTTGTTGACCCTGTGCAGCTGGCATCCGCTAACTTTTCACTGGCAACTTCATTCGTGTTTCTGAAATTTTTTATCATCCTCCAAGCCCAGGCTTATTTTCTTAAGGAAGAAAATTTTGTGCCTTAGAAATTTTTTGAATTACTTTGGATTTTGAAATTTTGCTTTAGAGATTTTACTCAACTTCATCCACCCCGCCTGCGAGAATATTATTCTTATTTCAACTCACTTAGAGAATTTTCTTGAAAGCACATATCATGGAGGATTTTAATCTCAACGCCTTAGTTGTTTTATTCATCACCTTTACACTTTGGGTGCATATCACACTTGAAGGGGATATCTACTTCCATGCCTTAGCCATTTTATTTCACCACCTTGCAGGCTTAGCATTTCCAACGCCCAAACAATATTTACCTCCCCTCTATGTACCTAGGGCGCATTCAACACCTTGAGGAAGATATTTATTTCCACGCCTAGCATATTTTATCAACCTCACCTATACTTAACCACTTTTCAACTCAAATCCACTCTTTACTTGGCGCATTCAAAGGCTAGAGAGGAAAGTCAACACTAGAATAATTCCATCTTGCACAACGCCCAACAACCTTCACTTGTCTTCATCTCTATTTGGGCACATTTTACCCCTTGGAGTGGATGGGCGCATTTTAGTATGTGAGGAGGATAAGCATCTTCCAACGCCTTAACTATTTTGTCTTCATATGCTTTCTCTTGGGCGCACTTGAGCATGCATGGAGAACTTTTCAAACGCCACCTTGTTTTGACTTGTTGACTTTCCCTCTTTTGTCTTCACATGGCCTCTTTTGGGCGCATTTCAGCATAGGAGGAGGACGAGTTTCTAACTTAGCAACTTTTAGCATTTTGCTTGCATGTGAGGGGCGCATTTTGGCATGTGTGAAGCATAAAACTCTTTGACTCCTTTGACTTGTTGAGAGGTGGGCGCATTTTACTATGCTTGAAGGATGGGCGCATTTTGAGGGGTGAGGAGGACAAAATTTTGCCTTAGAATATTTTTCAACTTTCATCAACTTCCCTTGGGCGCATTTTGGCTAGGCAGCAGGATGAAAAATGTTGACTTTCTTTGACTTCCTGCTTCATGGGCGCATTCTGGCCTAGGAGGTGGATGAACATCAATACTTAGAAATTTTCAAGCATGAGACCTTGCTTCTTCATCAAGCAGGGCGCATTTGAGCATATGTGCAGGATGAAGTCCAGACTTAGAAAAAAAAAATTTAGCATCTTGTGCTTGAGGGCGCATTTTCAAGTAGCTGCAGGATGAAGTTCCAGACTTAGTCACTTTTTCCTCGTCTTCGCCAATTTATCCATGCCCTGCTATTTATAGTAAGTCCTCTAATTCTTGCATCTCTGAAGCTCAGAACAATTTGAAATTTCAAACACTGCATCCCCACAACCTTGTTACCCTGTTGACACTGCTATTTTTAGTCGGCTTGCTATTTTTAGCCCATTTCTAAAGGTAATTTGCTATAAATAGCAACTGCTTGCTTCTGATAGCTCCACTGCTCCGATTGACTTGAAATTTGAATGGCGTGTTCCTCACCACGTGACCTTCCCACTGACATTGGCGCATGCAACTGATTTGCTATTTTTAGCCTGTTTCCAAACTGACTTACTATAAATAGTAAGTGCTTCGTTTGACTTGAAATTTTACCAGCAAATAGCCTGAAGGGTGCTGGTCGTGATGGTTTACACCGGTTTTCGAAAATTCTGACTTTTTGCCCTTTTCGTGTCCGCTTCGGTAAAACCCTAATTTGCTTTGCGATGCGACGTCGATTCCCTCGCTTTGTTCGCTTTCTCACGATTGGCGCATTAGCCTTATGATTCTCAATCAGCTGAGGCCATTTGATGCATCCGCTAAAAATAGTAAGTTGCTGAAAAAGTGATCATCTTTGTTTGCATGTCACATCATTGTGTAGCTCTTGAAAAACCTATATAGAATAACTCAACATGCATTGAAAAGCCCTACATGCAAACCCTAAAATAGCCCCGTATACCGAACTCGAAGTTAGTCATCTCGCTTTTGCATGTGTTATACCGCCGCTAAGGTCTCAAAACCTTTGCTTAAATATCCGTGACATGCAAATAAAACTCTTCATCTAAGCCCTCCTAAAATTTGTTCCGAAAGCTGGACTGCTAAAAATAGAAAGATGTTTGTTTCAGCTCAAATTTTGCATGCGAGCAACTTGACGCATTCTGAATGCGTGTGACTGTCGGAATTTCAAGAACGCTGACGGATTGCCTGTAATTGCACAATTACTTTCAAAAAAGTGCACCCTAATTTGATGAAATTTTAGTGAAAATCACCGAAGCACACTCTACACAGTTAGTCTTTATTTTCAATTTATCCACCTCACTGACTTCAAATTACCGGAAAGTTACAAACCCGGCCTTTTACATCAGCCAAAATCGCTTTAAACCCTTCCAAAAGACCCGCACAATCCCAAAGACAGACAAGAGAAAAGAGAAACAAATAAAACGCATCAAAAGCAGGCCAAAATTAGGGGGTCCCCATTTGCAATGGGTGATGTGTGAAAAAGGTCACAACAGCAGGTTCATTCAAACTTTAGCAAAAAATTGGTCAGTACATTACATTGGTCAAACAAATGGTGAAAGACTTAGTCACTGTTGGTCCTTCATTTGTACCCCCTGGAGATCATAAGCTACGCACTACCCTCCTAGACAAAGAGTACCCCAAAGTTAATGTGTTAATGGAGGAGATGAGGCAAACATGGATGAGGACGGGGTGCTCTATAGTGATGGATGGGTGGACTGATTGTAGACGTCGACCACTCATCAATGTCATAGTCACATGCCCTGCTGGTTCTTATTTTCTTAGAGCCATAGATTGTTCAGGGAGACGTGGGGCGACGCCGACTTCCACCTTCCATTTTGAGATGCCATAGAGGAGGCTAGCTGCAAAATGTAAGTGTGTGATCACTGATTCAAAGACGTGCAAAATTGGTCGGGTTGATGGTGAGGTACTTTACAAAGTAATATATTTTGGACCCTTACAGCAGTTCGCATTGAACAAATGCATTGAAAGACAGGCGATGATTTGGTGGAAGAAAACCCGTGCGCTTTGTGGAGAAATTCAGATGTTCATTTGCAACCACCACACCTCACTTGCTCTCTTTAGGACATTTTCAAAGGAGTTTCTCAAACCTGTTGATACAAGGTATGCCATTTACTTCATTTTGTTTCACTTTCAATTTGTATTCATAATCTGATTTTGTTTTAAATTTTTATTTTTTAATGAATCATTGAATTAATGAATGTAGATATGCTACATACTTCATCCTATTGGAGAGGATGGTTGAGGTGCATGAGCCTCTACAACTAATGATGGTCAATGCTGAGTGGACTAGATGGCCTAATGCAAGTTCTACTCAAGGAAAGAGCATCAAACAAAAGATCCTCGATGATGATTGGTGGGCCAATGTGAGGTAAGACATATTAGATGGCTGATTTTCATATTAAATTTCCGATTTTAATATTTTAATTTTATTGTCCAATGTTCCAACTTTTGAAGTTTCTAACATGTCAATTAACTTGTCAACTAATTATTTTGAACTTTTTGTTTGCATTTTGCAAATATATTTGCTCCTTCATCTTGCCCATTGTAGATGTCATTAGATATGTTGATACAGACTCTCCTAATCTTGGAGAGATATATGAGACATTTGACACTATGCTTGGGAAGATCAGGCAAGTTATTTTGGCAAAGGACCCCACTTTGGATTTATATGAGCAACACATTAGGCCCATTGTGACGTGGAGGTGGAATACAATGAACACCCCGCTTCATATGGCTGCCTTTGCTCTAAATCCAAAATGGTATGCACCAAGGGATGGTAGGGTGCCTCCATGTGACGATGCTGAGGTTTTAGATGGGTTCACACGGGCCATTGAAAAGATTTATCCACCCGAGCAACCTTCACTACTTCGGTCACAATTTCTAGACTTTGCTAATCTTAATGGCCCAAACTTGAGTAAACCACAGGCGAGGTTGGATAGAGCTATATTAGCTCAATTGAACCCTATTGGATGGTGGACCTATCATGGGAGAGATACACCGCAGTTGAAGATCCTTACCACTCGCCTTCTTGCACAAGTTGCTAGTTCCTCTGCTGTAGAGAGGAATTGGTCCACGTATAGCTTTATCCACTCCCTCAAGAGGAATAGACTTACCTCTAGACAAGCGGAGAAGCTAGTGGCTGTTCATAGTGCTCTTCGGCTTCAGGATCGGCAGACTCCAGAGTATCGACAGACTCCAGCTCTACGGTGGGATATTGATCCCGAAGACGCAGCTCAGGTAGATGAGGAGGAGACAGCTGAGGGCTTGGTTGGGGTCCCATTGGTTGAGGAGGAGCATTACAGTGGCAGTGACTCAAAGGATGACTCTGATTTTGATGCGGTTATGAGAGATGATTAGGGGCAGCAGTGCTCTTTGTTTATTTTGTATTCATTATTGACATACGATATTGTATTTTGATTTTCATAGCAAACTAAAACTTTAAAACTATATGGCAGCAATGTAGCCTTTGGGCATTTTGATATAAGTTTATAAATTATAACTTGGAGGTTGTTTCATGATTCGTGTAACTGTATGTTAATTTTGAATGCATATTGAGTATTGGCATAATGTTGAACACAAATGTTATATGTTAATGTTCTATAATGTGTATTATGCATGCCTTATTCATGTTATCTATTGAATATTTAAAATTTCCCTATATTTTAAAAAAATTTCCTATATTTTTATATAGCCGTCCCCTGCCGTCCCTAATTTTGGCCTCAAAAATCAGAAACTTGGGGACTCGTCCCGCTGTCCCCTGCCGTCCCCGTCCCGGAAACTTGGGGTAACCTTGCTTGCCACACATATATATATATAATAGTAATACAATCTAATTTACAATCCCTACCTTCAGAAATAGCTGCAACATATATAAAAAGCAATCTAATGTACTATTTCAATTGCCAGAGCCGCAAAATATGTAAAATACAATCTATTATTCAGACAACCCTACTCATAATCCTCCAATAGTTTATATATATAATTGCAAACAATAGAATTACTCAATAATAGTGCTGGAAAATTCAGTATTTAACACACAAATATGCAATATAAAAGCTGATCGTACAATGACAATTATAACATGAAGTGGTGCAATAGACTTAAATGTAAAAATCACCTTACATACGTTGGTTGTTGGACTATAACAGGGTTTCAAATCGGCACAACAACATAATACTTCAAAGTTCAAACCCTCATCAGTTTTGACATTTGTTCATAAATAAAATTGCATCTACCTAGTGTGATTTTCTCCACTAGACTAGAGGGTTTTCGTCCTTAAATCAAATTAATTTCCAAGAGGGGTTTTGTCCCCCAAAAGTTTCCAATCAAGAGGTTTTTCCCTCGAGAGTTCAAATCTGAAAATCCAATTCACAATAATGACATAATGGATGCTTTCCTTGACTACTAGCTTCTGTAATGTCCCCATTTCCAATGTCGTCTTTCGGATTAGACGGTTTTGGGTACACTTACTATTTTTAGTAAGTGTTATTTTTAGCAGGGGGTCTAGCACTAAGCTTTAGTCTTCAGTGAGCCCTTTGGGCATCTTAGTTTCTGTCCGGCTTGAGTCTTTGGCACTACTTACTATTTTTAGTACTTTCTAAAAATAGTAAGTCATTTAGGGTAAGTTGGACCTAGTTAGGGTTACCACTTAGCAGCATTTTGGACCTCTTGGTTTCATGCCAAGAGGTCAGATAGACAAAGTTGAGGACGAAAACCCTCGATATCTAAGGCTGGTTTCAACAGTGCAAGACCTGCCCTAGCTGGTAGAAGGGTGATTTCATCTAGAAATCACATTTGTGCTTCAAGTTACAAATTTTCGTCATTCGAAAATGAAGATCTTTCAACATT